>JBAWJQ010006470.1:0-21737 GCA_037783105.1 Bactrocera zonata
CTAATATTGTTCGTTTGATTCACCTCGTTCAAATAATTTAGCTGCTAGAGCGTTTGCAAAGGTAAAACAAAAATGTGAATTTTCTCAAAACCCAACATTCTTTGTGAACACTGTTGCCACGCTCCTGATAGGAGTAGAAGAAAGATTGAAGACTTTCCTGAAAACTCTTTAAATTAGTCTAACCAATGCTGTTTGTTTGACTCACCTCGTTCAAATAGCTTAAGCCGCTAGAGCGTTTGCAAAGTTGAAACAAAAATGTGAATTTTCTCAAAACCCTAACATTTCTTGCGAACACTGTTGCCACGTTTCTGGTAGGAGTAGAAGAAAGATTGAAGACTTTCCTGAAAGCTCTTCGAATAATCTAACCAATACTGTTTGTTTGATTCACCTCGTTTCAAATAATTTAGCCGCTAGAGCGTTTGCAAAGTTGAAACAAAAATGTGAATTTTCTCAAAACCCTAACATTTTTTGTGAACACTATTGCCACGCTCCCTGGTAGGAGTAGAAGAAAGGATTGAAGACTTTCCTGAAAGCTCTTTAAATTGTCTAACCAATGCTTTTTGTTTGACTCAGCTCGTTCAAATAGTTTAGCCACTAGAGCGTTTGCAAAGTTGAAACAAAAATGTGATTTTTCTCAAAACCCTAACATTTTTTGCGAACACTGTTGCCACGTTTCTGGTAGGAGTAGAAGAAAGATTGAAGACTTTCCTGAAAGCTCTTCGAATTATCTAACCAATACTGTTTGGTTGACTCACCTCGTTCAAATAGTTTAGCCGCTAGAGCGTTTGCAAAGTTGAAACAAAAATGTGAATTTTCTCAAAACCCAACATTTCTTGTGAACACTGTTGCCACGTTTCTGGTAGGAGTAGAAAAAGATTGAAGACTTTCCTGAAAGCTCTTCGAATTATCTAACCAATGCTGTTTGTTTGACTCACCTCGTTCAAATAGTTTAGCCGCTAGAGCGTTTGCAAAGTTGAAACAAAAATGTGATTTTTCTCAAAACCCAACATTTTTTGTGAACACTGTTGCCACGTTTCTGGTAGGAGTAGAAAAAGATTGAAGACTTTCCTGGAAGCTCTTCGAATAATCTAAACAAAAATGTTTGCTTGATTCACCTCGTTTAAATAATTTAGCCGCTAGAGCATTTGCAAAGTTGAAACAAAAATGTGAATTTTCTCAAAACCCAACATTCTTTGTGAACACTGTTGCCACGTTTCTGGTAGGAGTAGAAGAAAGATTGAAGACTTTCCTGAAAACTCTTCAAATTATCTAACCAATTCTGTTTGTTTGACTCACCTCGTTCAAATAGTTTAGCCGCTAGAGCGTTTGCAAAGTTGAAACAAAAATGTGATTTTTCTCAAAACCCAACATTTTTGTGAACACTATTGCCACGCCCCTGGTAGGAGTAGAAGAAAAGATTGAAGACTTTCCTGAAAGCTCTTTAAATTATCTAACCAATGCTTTTTGTTTGACTCACCTCGTTCATATAGTTTAGCCGCTAGAGCGTTTGCAAAGTTGAAACAAAAATGTGAATTTTCTCAAAACCCAACATTTTTTGTGAACACTGTTGCCACGTTCCTGGTAGGAGTAGAAGAAAGATTGAAGACTTTCCTGAAAGCTCTTCGAATTATCTAACCAATGCTGTTTGCTTGACTCACCTCGTTGAAATAGTTTAGCCGCTAGAGCGTTTGCAAAGTTGAAACAAAAATGTGAATTTTCTCAAAACCCTAACATTTTTTGTGAACACTGTTGCCACGTTTCTGGTAGGAGTAGAAGAAAGATGGAAGACATTCCTGAAAGCTCTTCGAATTATCTAACCAATACTGTTTGTTTGATTCACCTCGTTCAAATAATATAGCCGCTAGAGCGTTTGCAAAGGTGAAACAAAAATGTGAATTTTCTCAAAACCCAACATTCTTTGTGAACACTGTTGCCACGTTTCTGGTAGGAGTAGAAGAAAGATTGAAGACTTTCCTGAAAGCTCTTCAAATTATCTAACCAATTCTGTTTGTTTGACTCACCTCGTTCAAATAGTTTAGCCGCTAGAGCGTTTGCAAAGGTTGAAACAAAAATGTGATTTTTATCAAAACCCAACATTTTTTGTGAACACTATTGCCACGTTTCCTGGTAGGAGTAGAAGAAAGATTGAAGACTTTCCTGAAAGCTCTTCGAATTATCTAACCAATGCTTGTTTGTTTGACTCACCTCGTTCAAATAGTTTAGCCGCTAGAGCGTTTGCAAAGTTGAAACAAAAATGTGATTTTTCTCAAAACCCAACATTTTTTGTGAACACTATTGCCACGTTTCTGGTAGGAGTAGAAGAAAGATTGAAGACTTTCCTGAAAGCTCTTCGAATTATCTAACCAATGCTGTTTGCTTGACTCACCTCGTTCAAATAATTTAGCCGCTAGAGCGTTTGCAAAGGTGAAACAAAAATGTGATTTTTCCCAAAACCCAACATTTTTTGTGAACACTATTGCCACGTTCCTGGTAGGAGTAGAAGAAAGATTAAAGACTTTCCTGAAAGCTCTTTAAATTATCTAACCAATGCTTTTTGTTTGACTCACCTCGTTCAAATAGTTTAGCCGCTAGAGCGTTTGCAAAGTTGAAACAAAAATGTGATTTTTATCAAAACCCTACATTTTTGTGAACACTATTGCCACGTTCCTGGTAGGAGTAGAAGAAAGATTGAAGACTTTCCTGAAAGCTCTTCGAATTATCTAACCAATGCTTGTTTGCTTGATTCACCTCGTTCAAATAGTTTAGCCGCTAGAGCGTTTGCAAAGTTGAAACAAAAATGTGAATTTTCTCAAAACCTAACATTTTTTGTGAACACTGTTGCCACGTTTCTGGTAGGAGTAGAAGAAAGATTGAAGACTTTCCTGAAAGCTTTTCGAATTATCTAACTAATACTGTTTGTTTGATTCACCTCGTTCAAATAGTTTAGCCGCTAGAGCGTTTGCAAAGGTGAAACAAAAATGTGATTTTTATCAAAACCCAAAATTTTTTGCGAACACTATTGCCACGCTTCTGGTAGGAGTAGAAGAAAGATTGAAGACTTTCCTGAAAGCTCTTTAAATTGTCTAACCAATGCTTTTTGTTTGACTCACCTTGTTCAAATAGTTTAGCCGCTAGAGCGTTTGCAAAGGTGAAACAAAAATGTGAATTTTCTCAAAACCCAACATTTTTTGTGAACACTGTTGCCACGTTTCCTGGTAGGAGTAGAAGAAAGATTGAAGACTTTCCTGAAAGCTCTTCGAATTATCTAACTAATGCTGTTTGTTTGATTCACCTCGTTCAAATAATTTAGCCGCTAGAGCGTTTGCAAAGTTGAAACAAAAATGTGATTTTTATCAAAACCCAACATTTTTTGTGAACACTATTGCCACGTTCCTGGTAGGAGTAGAAGAAAAGATTGAAGACTTTCCTGAAAGCTCTTTAAATTATCTAACCAATTGCTGTTTGTTTGACTCACCTCGTTCAAATAGTTTAGCCGCTAGAGCGTTTGCAAAGTCTGAAACAAAAATGTGAATTTTCTCAAAACCCAACATTTTTTGTGAACACTGTTGCCACGTTTCTGGTAGGAGTAGAAGAAAGATTGAAGACTTTCCTGAAAGCTCTTCAAATTATCTAACTAATATTGTTTGTTTGACTCACCTCGTTCAAATAGTTTAGCCGCTAGAGCGTTTGCAAAGGTGAAACAAAAATGTGAATTTTCTCAAAACCCAACATTCTTTGTGAACACTATTGCCACGCTCCTGGTAGGAGTAGAAGAAAGATTGAAGACTTTCCTGAAATCTCTTTTAATTATCTAACCAGCGCTTTTTGTTTGACTCACCTCGTTCAAACAGTTTTGCCGCTAGAGTCGTTGGTAAAGTTGAAACAAAAATGTGAGTTTTTATCAAAACCCAACATTTTTGTGAACACTATTGCCACGCTCTGGTAGGAGTAGAAGAAAGATTGAAGACTTTCCTGAAAGCTCTTTAAATTATCTAACCATTTTTTTTTGTTTGGACTCAGCCTCGTTCAAATAGTTTAGCCACTAGAGCGTTTGCAAATCTGAAACAAAAATGTGAATTTTCTCAAAACCCAACATTCTTTGTGAACACTGTTGCCACGTTTCTGGTAGGAGTAGAAGAAAAGATTAAAGATTCAAATTATCTAACCAATTCTGTTTGTTTGACTCACCTTGTTCAAATAGTTTAGCCGCTGGAGCGTTTGCAAAGGTGAAACCAAAATGTGAATTTTATCAAAACCCAACATTTTTTGTGAACACTGTTGCCACGTTCCTGGTAGGAGTAGAAGAAAAATTGAAGACTTTCCTGAAAGCTCTTCGAATAATCTAACCAATACTGTTTGTTTGATTCACCTCGTTCAAATAACTTACGCCGCTAGAGCGTTTGCAAAGTTGAAACAAAAATGTGATTTTTCTCAAAACCCAAAATTCTTTGTGAACACTGTTGCCACGTTTCTGGTAGGAGTAGATGAAAAATTAAAGACTTTCCTGAAAGCTCTTCAAATTATCTAACCAATTCTGTTTGTTTGACTCACCTCGTTCAAATAGTTTAGCCGCTAGAGCGTTTGCAAAGTTGAAACAAAAATGTGATTTTTATCAAAACCCAACATTTTTGTGAACACTATTGCCACGTTCCTGGAAAGAGTAGAAGAAAGATTGAAGACTTTCCTGAAAGCTCTTTAAATTATCTAACCAATGCTTTTTGTTTGACTCAGCTCGTTCAAATAGTTTAGCCACTAGAGCGTTTGCAAAGTTGAAACAAAAATGTGAATTTTCTCAAAACCCTAACATTTTTTGTGAACACTGTTGCCACGTTTCTGGTAGGAGTAGAAGAAAAATTGAAGACTTTCTTGAAAACTCTTCGAATTATCTAACCAATATTGTTTGTTTGATTCACCTCGTTCAAATAATTTAGCTGCTAGAGCGTTTGCAAAGTTGAAACAAAAATGTGATTTTTCTCAAAACCCAACATTCTTTGTGAACACTATTGCCACGCTCCTGGTAGGAGTAGAAGAAAGATTGAAGACTTTCCTGAAAGCTCTTTAAATTGTCTAACCAATGCTTTTTGTTTGACTCATGCTCGTTCAAATAGTTAAGCCACTAGAGCGTTTGCAAATGCTGAAACAAAAATGTGAATTTTCTCAAAACCCAACATTTTTTGTGAACACTGTTGCCACGCTTCTGGTAGGAGAAGAAGAAAGATTGAAGACTCTCCTGAAAGCTCTTTAAATTGTCTAACCAATGCTGTTTGTTTGACTCACCTCGTTCAAATAGTTTAGCCGCTAGAGCGTTTGCAAAGTTGAAACAAAAATGTGATTTTTATCAAAACCCAACATTTTTTGTGAACACTGTTGCCACGTTTCTGGTAGGAGCAGAAGAAAAATTAAAGACTTTCCTGAAAACTCTTCGAATTATCTAACTAATGTTGTTTGTTTGATTCACCTCGTTCAAATAATTTAGCTGCTAGAGCGTTTGCAAAGTTGAAACAAAAATGTGATTTTTATCAAAACCCTAACATTTTTTGTGAACACTATTGCCACGCTCCTGGTAGGAGTAGAAGAAAGATTGAAGACTCTCCTGAAAGCTCTTTAAATTGTCTAACCAATGCTTTTTGCTTGACTCACCTCGTTCAAATAGTTTAGCCGCTAGAGCGTTTGCAAAGGTGAAACAAAAATGTGAATTTTCTCAAAACCCAACATTTTTTGTGAACACTGTTGCCACGTTTCCTGGTAGGAGTAGAAGAAAAATTGAAGACTTTCCTGAAAGCTCTTTAAATTATCTAACTAATGCTGTTTGTTTGACTCACCTCGTTCAAATAGTTTAGCCGCTAGAGCGTTTGCAAAGTTGAAACAAAAATGTGATTTTTATCAAAACCCAACATTTTTGTGAACACTATTGCCACGCTCCTGGTAGGAGTAGAAGAAAGATTGAAGACTTTCCTGAAAGCTCTTTAAATTGTCTAACCAATGCTTTTTGCTTGACTCACCTTGTTCAAATAGTTTAGCCGCTAGAGCGTTTGCAAAGTTGAAACAAAAATGTGAATTTTCTCAAAAACCCAACATTTTTTATGAACACTGTTGCCACGTTTCTGGTAGGAGCAGAAAAAAGATTGAAGACTTTCCTGAAAACTCTTCGAATTATCTAACTAATATTATTTGTTTGATTCACCACGTTCAAATAAATTAGCTGCTAGAGCGTTTGCAAAGGTGAAACAAAAATGTGATTTTTATCAAAACCCAACATTTTTTGTGAACACTATTGCCACGCTCCTGGTAGGAGTAGAAGAAAGATTGAAGACTTTCCTGAGAGCTCTTTAAATTGTCTAACCAATGCTTTTTCTTTGACTCACCTAGTTCAAATAGTTAAGCCGCTAGAGCGTTTGCAAATTTGAAACAAAAATGTGAATTTTCTCAAAACCCAACATTCTTTGTGAACACTGTTGCCACGTTTCTGGTAGGAGCAGAAAAAAGATTGAAGTTTTTCCTGAAAACTCTGCGAATTATCTAACTAATATTATTTGTTTGATTCACCTCGTTCAAATAAATTAGCTGCTAGAGCGTTTGCAAAGTTGAAACAAAAATGTGATTTTTATCAAAACCCAACAATTTTTGCGAACACTATTGCCACGCTCCTGGTAGGAGTAGAAGAAAGATTGAAGACTTTCCTGAAAGCTCTTTAAATTATCTAACCACTACTTTTTGTTTGACTCAGCTCGTTCAAATAGTTTAGCCACTAGAGCGTTTGCAAAGTTGAAACAAAAATGTGAATTTTCTCAAAATCCAACATTTTTTGTGAACACTGTTGCCACGCTCCTGGTAGGAGTAGAAGAAGATTGAAGACTTTCTGAAAACTCTTCGAATTATCTAACCAATTCTGTTTGGTTGACTCACCTTGTTGAAACAGTTTAGCCGCTGGAGCGTTTGCAAAGTTGAAACAAAAATGTGAATTTTCTCAAAACCCAACATTCTTTGTGAACACTGTTGCCACGTTTCTGGTAGGAGTAGAAGAAAGATTGAAGACTTTCCTGAAAGCTCTTCGAATAATCTAACCAATACTGTTTGTTTGATTCACCTCGTTCAAATAACTTAGCCGCTAGAGCGTTTGCAAAGTTGAAACAAAAATGTGATTTTTATCAAAACCCAACATTTTTTGTGAACACTGTTGCCACGTTTCTGGTAGGAGTAGAAGAAAGATTAAAGACTTTCCTGAAAGCTCTTTAAATTATCTAACTAATACTGTTTGTTTGACTCACCTCGTTCAAATAGTTTAGCCGCTAGAGCGTTTGCAAAGTTGAAACAAAAATGTGATTTTTATCAAAACCCAACATTTTTGTGAACACTATTGCCACGCTCCTGATAAGAGTAGAAGAAAGATTGAAGACTTTCCTGAAAGCCCTTTAAATTGTCTAACCAATGCTTTTTGCTTGACTCACCTTGTTGAAATAGTTTAGCCGCTAGAGCGTTTGCAAAGTTGAAACAAAAATGTGAATTTTCTCAAAACCCTAACATTTTTTGTGAACACTGTTGCCACGTTTCTGGTAGGAGTAGAAGAAAGATTGAAGACATTCCGAAAACTCTTCGAATTATCTAACCAATTCTGTTTGTTTGGCTCACCTCGTTCAAATAGTTTAGCCGCTAGAGCGTTTGCAAAGTTGAAACAAAAATGGGATTTTTCTTAAAACCCTAAATTTTTTGCGAACACTATTTCCACGTTTCTGGTAAGAGTAGAAGAAAGATTGAAGACTCCCCTGAAAGCTCTTTAAATTGTCTAACCAATGCTTTTTGCTTGACTCACCTTGTTCAAATAGTTAAGCCGCTAGAGCGCTTGCAAAGGTGAAACAAAAATGTGAATTTTCTCAAAACCCAACATTTTTTGTGAACACTGTTGCCACGTTTCCTTTAGGAGTAGAAGAAAAATTGAAGACTTTCCTGAAAACTCTTCGAATTATCTAACTATTATTGTTTGCTTGATTCACCTCGTTCAAATAATTTAGCTGCTAGAGCGTTTGCAAAGTTGAAACAAAAATGTGATTTTTATCAAAACCCAACATTCTTTGTGAACACTATTGCCGCGCTCTTGGTAGGAGTAGAAGAAAGATTGAAGACTCTCCTGAAAGCTCTTTAAATTGTCTAACCAACGCTTTTTGCTTGACTCACCTTGTTCAAATAGTTAAGCCGCTAGAGCGATTGCAAAGGTGAAACAAAAATGTGAATTTTCTCAAAACCCAACATTTTTTGTGAACACTGTTGCCACGTTTCCTGTAGGAGCAGAAGAAAAATTAAAGACTTTCCTGAAAGCTCTTTGAATTATCTAACTAATGCTGTTTGTTTGACTCACCTCGTTCAAATAGTTTAGCCGCTAGAGCGTTTGCAAAGTTGAAACAAAAATGTGAATTTTATCAAAACCCAACATTTTTGTGAACACTATTGCCACGCTTCTGGTAAGAGTAGAAGAAAGATTGAAGACTTTCCTGAAAGCTCTTTAAATTGTCTAACCAATGCTTTTTGCTTGACTCACCTTGTTCAAATAGTTTAGCCGCTAGAGCGTTTGCAAAGTTGAAATAAAAATGTGAATTTTCTCAAAACCCAACATTCTTTGTGAACACTGTTGCCACGTTTCTGGTAGGAGTAGAAGAAAGATTGAAGACTTTCCTGAAAACCCTTCGAATTATCTAACCAATACTGTTTGTTTGATTCACCTCGTTCAAATAACTTAGCCGCTAGAGCGTTTGCAAAGTTGAAACAAAAATGTGATTTTTATCAAAACCCAACATTTTTTGTGAACACTGTTGCCACGTTTCTGGTAGGAGTAGAAGAAAGATTAAAGACTTTCCTGAAAGCTCTTCAAATTATCTAACCAATGCTGTTTGTTTGACTCACCTCGTTCAAATAGTTTAGCCGCTAGAGCGTTTGCAAAGTTGAAACAAAAATGTGATTTTTATCAAAACCCTACATTTTTGTGAACACTATTGCCACGCCCCTGAAAAGAGTAGAAGAAAGATAGAAGACTTTCCTGAAAGCTCTTTAAATTGTCTAACCAATGATGTTTGTCTGACTAAGCTCGTTCAAATAGTTTAGCCGCTGGAGCGTTTGCAAAGATGAAACAAAAATGTGAATTTTCTCAAAACCGAACATTCTTTGCGAACACTGTTGCCACGTTTCTGGTAGGAGTAGAAGAAAGATTGAAGACTTTCCTGAAAACCCTTCGAATAATCTAACCAATACTGTTTGTTCGATTCACCTCGTTCAAAGAACTTCGCCGCTAGAGCGTTTGCAAAGGTGAAACAAAAATGTGATTTTTGTCTAAACCCAACATTTTTTGTGAACACTATTGCCACGCTCCTGGTAGGAGTAGAAGAAAGATTGAAAACTCTCCTGAAAGCTCTTTAAATTGTCTAACCACTGCTTTTTGTTTGACTTGCCTTGTTCAAATAGTTTAGCCACTAGAGCGTTTGCAAATCTGAAACAAAAATGTGAATTTTCTCAAAACCCAACATCTTTTGTGAACACTGTTGCCACGTTTCTCTTAGGAGTAGAAGAAAAATTAAAGATTCAATTATCTAACCAATTCTGTTTGGTTGACTCACCTTGTTGAAACAGTTTAGCCGCTGGAGCGTTTGCAAAGGTGAAACAAAAATGTGATTAAACCAAAACCCTAAATTTTTTGTGAACACTGTTGCCACGTTTCTGGTAGGAGTAGAAAGATTGAAAACTTCCGAAAGATCTTAAATTATCTAACCAATTCTGTTTGTTTGACTTACCTTGTTCAAATAGTTAAGCCGCTAGAGCGTTTGCAAAGTTGAAACAAAAATGTGATTTTTCTCAAAACCCTAACATTTTTTGCGAACACTGTTGCCACGTTTCTGGTAAGAGTAGAAAACAGATTGAACACTTTCCTGAAAGCTCTTCGAATAGTCTAAACAATAATGTTTGCTTGATTCACCTCGTTTAAATAATTTAGCCGCTAGAGCGTTTGCAAAGTTGAAACAAAAATGTGATTTTTCTCAAAACCCTAAATTTTTGTGAATACTTTTGCCACGCCCCTGAAAAGAGTAGAAGAAAGATTGAAGACTTTCCTGAAAGCCCTTTAAATTGTCTAACCAATGCTTTTTGTTTGACTCAGCTCTGTTCAAATAGTTAAGCCACTAGAGCGTTTGCAAAGTTGAAACAAAAATGTGAATTTTCTCAAAACCCAACATTCTTTGTGAACACTGTTGCCACGTTTCTGGTAGGAGTAGAAGAAAAATTGAAGACTTTCCTGAAAACTCTTCGAATTATCTAACCAATACTGTTTGCTTGATTCACCTCGTTCAAATAATTTAGCCGCTAGAGCGTTTGCAAAGGTGAAACAAAAATGTGATTTTTATCAAAACCCAACATTTTTTGTGAACACTATCGGGTAGAAGAAAGATTGAAGACTTTCCTGAAAGCTCTTTAAATTATCTAACCACTGCTTTTTGTTTGACTCACCTTGTTCAAATAGTTAAGCCGCTAGAGCGTTTGCAAAGTTGAAACAAAAATGTGAATTTTCTCAAAACCCAACATTCTTTGTGAACACTGTTGCCACGTTTCTGGTAGGAGCAGAAGAAAGATTGAAGACTTTCCTGAAAACCCTTCGAATAATCTAACCAATACTGTTTGTTTGATTCACCTCGTTCAAATAACTTCGCCGCTAGAGCGTTTGCAAAGTTGAAACAAAAATGAGATTTTTATCAAAACCCAACATTTTTTGTGAACACTGTTGCCACGTTTCTGGTAGGAGTAGATGAAAAATTAAAGACTTTCCTGAAAGCTCTTCAAATTATCTATATAATTCTGTTTGGTTGACTCACCTCGTTCTAATAGTTTAGCCGCTAGAGCGTTTGCAAAGTTGAAACAAAAATGTGATTTTTATCAAAACCCAACATTTTTTGCGAACACGATTGCCACGCTCCTGGTAGGGGTAGAAGAAAGATTTAAGACTTTCTTGAAAACTCTTCGATTTATCTAACCACTGCTTTTTGCTTGATTCACCTCGTTCAAATAATTTAGCTGCTAGAGCGTTTGCAAAGGTGAAACAAAAATGTGATTTTTATCAAAACCCAACATTTTTTGTGAACACTATTGCCACGTTTCTGGTAGGAGTAGAAGAAAGATTAAAGACTTTCCTGAAAGCTTTTTAAATTGTCTAACCAATGCTTTTTGTTTGACTAAGGTCGTTCAAATAGTTAACCCACTAGAGCGTTTGCAATGTTGAAAAAAAATGTGAATTTTCTTAATACCCAACATTCTTTGTGAACACTGATGCTACGTTTCTGGTAGGAGTAGAAGAAAGATTGAAGACTTTCCTGAAAACCCTTCGAATAATCTAACCGATACTGTTTGTTTGATTCACCTCGTTCAAATAACTTCGCCGCTAGAGCGTTTGCAAAGTTGAAACAAAAATGGGATTTTTCTCAAAACCCTAATTTTTTGCGAACACTATTGCCATGTTTCTGGTAGGAGTAAAAAAAACTAAAGACTTTCCTGAAAGCCCTTCGAATATTCTCACCAATACTGTTTGTTTCACTCATCTCGTTTCAATAATATAGCCGCTAGAGCGTTTGCAAAGTTGAAACAAAAATGTGAATTTTCTTAAAACCCAACATTCTTTGTGAACACTGTTGCCACGTTTCTGGTAAAAGTAGATGAAAATTTAAAGACTTTCCTGAAAGTTCTTCAAATTATCTATCCAATTCTGTTTGTCTGACTCACCTTGTTCAAATAGTTTAGCCGCTAGAGCGTTTGCAAAGTTGAAACAAAAATGTGATTTTTCTCAAAACCCTAAATTTTTTGCGAACACTGTTGCCACGTTTCTGGTAGGAGTAGAAAAAGATTGAACACTTTCCTGAAAGCTCTTCGAAAAATCTAATCAATACTGTTTGCTTGATTCACCTCGTTTAAATAATTTTGCCGCTAGATCGTTTGCAAAGTTGAAACAAAAATGTGATTTTTCTCAAAACCTTAACTTTTTGTGAACACTATTGCCACGCCCCTGAAAAGAGTAGAAGAAAGATTGAAGACTTTCCTGAAAGCCCTTTAAATTGTCTAACCAATGCTTTTTGTTTGACTCAGCTCGTTCAAATAGTTTAGCCTACTAGAGCGTTTGCAAAGTTGAAACAAAAATGTGAATTTTCTCAAAACCCAACATTTTTTGTGAACACTGTTGCCACGTTTCTGGTAGGAGTAGAAGAAAAATTGAAGACTTTCCTGAAAGCTCTTCGAATTATCTAACCAATACTGTTTGCTTGATTCACCTCGTTCAAATAATTTAGCCGCTAGAGCGTTTGCAAAGTTGAAACAAAAATGTGATTTTTCTCAAAACCCAACATTTTTGTGAACACTATTGCCACGCTCCTGGTAAGAGTAGAAGAAAGATTGAAGACTTTCCTGAAAGCTCTTTAAATTGTCTAACCAATGCTTTTTGTTTGACTCAGCTCGTTCAAATAGTTAAGCCGCTAGAGCGTTTGCAAAGTTGAAACAAAAATGTGAATTTTCTCAATACCCAACATTCTTTGTGAACACTGTTGCCACGTTTCTGGTAGGAGTAGAAGAAAGATTGAAGACTTTCCTGAAAACCCTTCGAATAATCTAACCAATACTGTTTGTTTGATTCACCTCGTTCAAATAATTTAGCCGCTAGAGCGTTTGCAAAGTTGAAACAAAAATGTGATTTTTGTCAAAACCCAACATTTTTTGTGAACACTGTTGCCACGTTTCTGGTAGGAGTAGAAGAAAAATTAAAGACTTTCCTGAAAGCTCTTCAAATTATCTAACCAATACTGTTTGGTTGACTCACCTCGTTCAAATAGTTTAGCCGCTAGAGCGTTTGCAAAGTTGAAACAAAAATGTGATTTTTATCAAAACCCAACATTTTTTGCGAACACTGATTGCCACGCTCCTGGTAGGAGTAGAAGAAAGATTTAAGACTTTTCTGAAAGCTCTTCGAATAATCTAACCACTGCTGTTTCGCTTGATTCACCTCGTTCAAATAGTTTAGCTGCTAGAGCGTTTGCAAAGGTGAAACAAAAATGTGATTTTTGTCAAAACCCAACATTTTTGCGAACACTGTTGCCATGTTTCTGGTAGGAGTAGAAGAAAGGTTGAAGACTTTCCTGAAAGCTCTTTAAATTGTCTAATCAATGCTTTTTGTTTGACTAAGCTCGTTCAAATAGTTAACCCACTAGAGCGTTTGCAAAGTTGAAAAAAAATGTGATTTTTATCAAAACCCAACATTTTTTGTGAACACTATTGCCACGCTTCTGGTAGGAGTAGAAGAAAGATTGAAGACTTTCCTTAAAACCCTTCGAATAATCTAACCAATACTGTTTGTTTGATTCACCTCGTTCAAATAACTTCGCCGCTAGAGCGTTTGCAAAGTTGAAACAAAAATGGGATTTTTCTCAAAACCCTACATTTTTTGCGAACACTATTGCCACGTTTCTGGTAGGAGTAAAAAAAACTGAAGACTTTCCTGAAAGCTCTTCGAATATTCTCACCAATACTGTTTGTTTCACTCACCTCGTTTCAATAATTATAGCCGCTAGAGCGTTTGCAAAGTTGAAACAAAAATGTGAATTTTCTCAAAACCCAACATTCTTTGTGAACACTGTTGCCACGTTTCTGGTAAAAGTAGATGAAAATTTAAAGACTTTCCTGAAAGTTCTTCAAATTATCTAACCAATTCTGTTTGTCTGACTCACCTTGTTCAAATAGTTTAGCCGCTAGAGCGTTTGCAAAGTTGAAACAAAAATGTGATTTTTCTCAAAACCCTAAATTTTTTGCGAACACTGTTGCCACGTTTCTGGTAGGAGTAGAAGAAAGATTGAACACTTTCCTGAAAGCTCTTCGAATAGTCTAACCAATACTGTTTGCTTGATTCACCTCGTTTAAATAATTTAGCCGCTAGAGCGTTTGCAAAGTTGAAACAAAAATGTGATTTTTCTCAAAACCCTAACATTTTTGTGAACACTATTGCCACGCTCCTGGTAGGAGTAGAAGAAAGATTGAAAACTTTCCTGAAAGCTCTTTAAATTGTCTAACCAATGCTTTTTGTTTGACTAAGCTCGTTCAAATAGTTAAGCCACTAGAGCGTTTGCAAAGTTGAAACAAAAATGTGATTTTTCTCAAAACCCAACATTTTTTGCGAACACTGTTGCCACGTTTCTGGTAGGAGTAGAAGAAAAATTGAAGACTTTCCTGAAAGCTCTTCGAATAATCTAACTAATATTGTTTGCTTGATTCACCTCGTTCAAATAATTTAGCTGCTGGAGCGTTTGCAAAGGTGAAACAAAAATGTGAATTTTCTCAAAACCCAACATTCTTTGTGAACACTGTTGCCACGTTTCTGGTAGGAGTAGAAGAAAGATTGAAGACTTTCCTGAAAGCTCTTCGAATTATCTAACCAATACTGTTTGCTTGACTCACCTCGTTCAAATAATTTAGCCGCTAGAGCGTTTGCAAAGTTGAAACAAAAATGTGAATTTTCTCTAAAACCCAACATTCTTTGTGAACACTGTTGCCACGTTCCTGGTAGGAGTAGAAGAAAGATTGAAGACTTTCCTGAAAGCTCTTTAAATTGTCTAACCAATGCTTTTTGTTTGACTCACCTTGTTCAAATAGTTAAGCCGCTAGAGCGTTTGCAAAGTTGAAACAAAAATGTGAATTTTCTCAAAACCCAACATTTTTTGTGAACACTGTTGCCACGTTTCTGGTAAGAGTAGAAGAAAAATTGAAGACTTTCCTGAAAACTCTTCGAATTATCTAACTAATATTGTTTGCTTGATTCACCTCGTTCAAATAATTTAGCTGCTGGAGCGTTTGCAAAGGTGAAACAAAAATGTGAATTTTCTCAAAACCCAACATTCTTTGTGAACACTGTTGCCACGCTCCTGGTAGGAGTAGAAAAAGATTGAAGACTCTCCTCAAAGCTCTTTAAATTGTCTAACCAATGCTTTTTGTTTGACTCAGCTCGTTTGAAATAGTTTAGCCACTAGAGCGTTTGCAAAGTCTGAAACAAAAATGTGAATTTTCTCAAAACCCAACATTTTTTGTGAACACTGTTGCCACGTTTCTGGTAGGAGTAGAAGAAAAATTAAAGATTCAATTATCTAACCAATTCTGTTTGGTTGACTCACCTTGTTGAAACAGTTTAGCCGCTGGAGCGTTTGCAAAGGTGAAACAAAAATGTGAAATACTCAAAACCCTAAATTTTTTGCGAACACTGTTGCCACGTTCCTGGTAGGAGTAGAAGAAAGATTGAAGACTTTCCTGAAAACCCTTCGAATAATCTAACCAATATTGTTTGTTTGATTCACCTCGTTCAAATAACTTCGCCGCTAGAGCGTTTGCAAAGTTGAAACAAAAATGTGATTTTTATCAAAACCCTACATTTTTGTGAACACTATTGCCACGCTCCTGGTAGGAGTAGAAGAAAAGTTGAAGCACTTTCCTGAAAGCTCTTTAAATTATCTAACCAATGCTATTTAGTTTGACTCACCTCGTTTCAAATAGCTTAGCCGCTAGAGCGTTTGCAAAGTTGAAACAAAAATGTGATTTTTCTCAAAACCCAACATTCTTTGTGAACACTGTTGCCACGTTTCTAATAGGAGTAGAAGAAAGATTCGAAGACTTTCCTGAAAGCTCTTTGAATTATCTAACCAATGCTTTTTGTTTGACTCACCTCTGTTTAAATAGTTTAGCCGCTAGAGCGTTTGCAAAGTTGAAACAAAAATGTGATTTTTCTCAAAACCCTAAATTTTTTGCGAACACTGTTGCCACGTTTCTGGTAGGAGTAGAAAAAAGATTGAACACTTTCCTGAAAACTCTTCGAATTATCTAACTAATATTGTTCGCTTGATTCACCTCGTTTCAAATAATTTAGCCGCTAGAGCGTTTGCAAAGGTGAAACAAAAATGTGAATTTTTCTCAAAACCCAACATTTTTTGTGAACACTGTTGCCACGTTTCTGGTAGGAGTACAAGAAAAATTGAAGACTTTCCTGAAAACTCTTCGATTTATCTAACTAATATTGTTTGCTTGATTCACCTCGTTCAAATAATTTAGCTGCTAGAGCGTTTGCAAAGGTGAAACAAAAATGTGATTTTTATCAAAACCCAACATTTTTTGTGAACACTATTGCCACGCTCCTGGTAGGAGTAGAAGAAAGATTGAAGACTTTCCTGAAAGCTCTTTAAATTGTCTAACCAATGCTTTTTGTTTGACTCACCTCGTTCAAATTGTTTAGCCGCTAGAGCGTTTGCAAAGTTGAAACAAAAATGTGAATTTTCTCAATACCCAACATTCTTTGTGAACACTGTTGCCACGTTTCTGGTAGGAGCAGAAGAAAAATTGAAGACTTTCCTGAAAACCCTTCGAATAATCTAACCAATATTGTTTGTTTGATTCACCTCGTTCAAATAACTTCGCCGCTAGAGCGTTTGCAAAGTTGAAACAAAAATGTGATTTTTCTCAAAACCCTACATTTTTTGCGAACACTGTTGCCACGTTTCTGGTAGGAGTAGAAAAAAACTGAAGACTTTCCTGAAAGCTCTTCGAATAATCTAACCAATACTGTTTGTTTGATTCACCTCGTTTCAATAATTTAGCCGCTAGAGCGTTTGCAAAGTTGAAACAAAAATGTGAATTTTATCAAAACCCAACATTTTTGTGAACACTATTGCCACGCTCCTGGTAGGAGTAGAAGAAAAGTTGAAGACTTTCCTGAAAGCTCTTTAAATTATCTAACCAATGCTTTTTATTTACTCACCTCTGTTCAAATAGTTTAGCCGCTAGAGCGTTTGCAAAGTTGAAACAAAAATGTGATTTTTATCAAAACCCAACATTTTTTGTGAACACTGTTGCCACGTTTCTGGTAGGAGTAGAAGAAAGATTGAAGACTTTCCTGAAAGCTCTTCGAATTATCTAACCAATGCTGTTTGTTTGACTCACCTCGTTCAAATAATTTAGCCGCTAGAGCGTTTGCAAAGTTGAAACAAAAATGTGAATTTTCTCAAAACCCTAACATTCTTTGTGAACACTGTTGCCACGTTTCTGGTAGGAGTAGAAGAAAGATTGAAGACTTTCCTGAAAGCTCTTCAAATTGTCTAACCAATACTGTTTGTTTGATTCACCTCGTTCAAATAATTTAGCCGCTAGAGCGTTTGCAAAGTTGAAACAAAAATGTGATTTTTCTCAAAACCCAACATTTTTTGTGAACACTATTGCCACGCTCCTGGTAGAAGTAGAAGAAAGATTGAAGACTTTCCTGAAAGCTCTTTAAATTGTCTAACCAATGCTTTTTGTTTGACTCAGCTCGTTCAAATAGTTTAGCCACTAGAGCGTTTGCAAAGTTGAAACAAAAATGTGATTTTTCTCAAAACCCAACATTTTTTGTGAACACTGTTGCCACGTTTCTGGTAGGAGTAGAAGAAAGATTGAAGACTTTCCTGAAAGCTCTTCGAATAATCTAACCAATACTGTTTGTTTGATTCACCTCGTTCAAATAATTTAGCCGCTAGAGCGTTTGCAAAGTTGAAACAAAAATGTGAATTTTACCAAAACCCTAACATTTTTTGCGAACACTGTTGCCACGTTTCTGGTAGGAGTGAGAAGACTAAAACTTTCTGAAAGCTATTCAAATTATCTAACCAATTCTGTTTGTTTGACTCACCTTGTTCAAATAGTTAAGCCGCTAGAGCGTTTGCAAAGTTGAAACAAAAATGTGAATTTTCTCAAAACCCAACATTCTTTGTGAACACTGTTGCCACGTTTCTGGTAGGAGTAGAAGAAAGATTGAAGACTTTCCTGAAAGCTCTTTAAATTGTCTAACCAATGCTTTTTGTTTGACTCACCTCGTTCAAATAGTTAACCCACTAGAGCGTTTGCAAAATTGAAACAAAAATGTGAATTTTCTCAAAACCCAACATTTTTGTGAACACTGTTGCCACGTTTCTGGTAGGAGTAGAAGAATGATTGAAGATTTTCCTAAAAGCTCTTCGAACTATCTAACTAATGTTGTTCGTTTGATTCACCTCGTTCAAATAATTTAGTTGCTAGAGCGTTTGCAAAGGTGAAACAAAAATGTGATTTTTATCAAAACCCAACATTTTTTGCGAACACTATTGCCACGCTCCTGGTAGGGGTAGAAGAAAGATTGAAGACTTTCCTGAAAGCTCTTTAAATTATCTAACCACTGCTTTTTGTTTGACTAAGCTCGTTCAAATAGTTTAGCCCACTAGAGCGTTTGCAAAGTTGAAACAAAAATGTGAATTTTCTCAAAACCCAACATTCTTTGTGAACACTGTTGCCACGTTTCTGGTAGGAGTAGAAGAAAGATTGAAGACTTTCCTGAAAACTCTTCGAATTATCTAACTAATATTGTTTGTTTGATTCACCTCGTTCAAATAATTTAGCCGCTAGAGCGTTTGCAAAGTGTGAAACAAAAATGTGAATTTTCTCAAAACCCAACATTCTTTGTGAACACTGTTGCCACGTTTCTGGTAGGAGTAGAAGAAAAATTAAAGACTTTCCTGAAAGCTCTTCAAATATCTAACCAATTCTGTTTGTTTGACTCACCTTGTTCAAATAGTTTAGCCGCTAGAGCGTTTGCAAAGGTGAAACAAAAATGTGAATTTTATCAAAACCCTAACATTTTTTGCGAACACTGTTGCCACGTTTCTGGTAGGAGTAGAAGAAAGATTGAAGACTTTCCTGAAAGCTCTTCAAATTATCTAACCAATGCTGTTTGCTTGACTCACCTCGTTCAAATAGTTAAGCCGCTAGAGCGTTTGCAAAGTTGAAACAAAAATGTGAATTTTCTCAAAACCCAACATTTTTTGTGAACACTGTTGCCACGTTTCTGGTAGGAGTAGAAGAAAAATTGAAGACTTTCCTGAAAGCTCTTCAAATTATCTAACCAATGCTGTTTGTTTGACTCACCTTGTTCAAATAGTTTAGCCGCTAGAGCGTTTGCAAAGTTGAAACAAAAATGTGAATTTTCTCAAAACCCCAACATTTTTTGCGAACACTGTTGCCACGTTTCTGGTAGGAGTAGAAGAAAAATTGAAGACTTTCCTGAAAGCTCTTCGAATTATCTAACCAATATCTGTTTGTTTGATTCACCTCGTTCAAATAATTTAGCCGCTAGAGCGTTTGCAAAGTTGAAACAAAAATGTGATTTTTCTCAAAACCCAACATTCTTTGTGAACACTATTGCCACGCTCCTGGTAGGAGTAGAAGAAAGATTGAAGACTTTCCTGAAAGCTCTTTAAATTGTCTAACCAATGCTTTTTGTTTGACTCAGCTCGTTCAAATAGTTTAAGCCACTAGAGCGTTTGCAAAGTTGAAACAAAAATGTGAATTTTCTCAAAACCCAACATTCTTTGTGAACACTGTTGCCACGTTTCTGGTAGGAGTAGAAGAAAGATTGAAGACTTTCCTGAAAGCTCTTCAAATTATCTAACCAATGCTGTTTGTTTGACTCACCTCGTTGAAATAGTTTAGCCGCTAGAGCGTTTGCAAAGCTGAAACAAAAATGTGAATTTTCTCAAAACCCAACATTTTTTGTGAACACTGTTGCCACGTTTCTGGTAGGAGTAGAAGAAAAATTAAAGATTCAATTATCTAACCAATTCTGTTTGGTTGACTCACTTTGTTGAAACAGTTTAGCCGCTGGAGCGTTTGCAAAGTTGAAACAAAAATGTGAAAACCAAAACCCTTTGTGAACACTGTTGCCACGTTTCTGGTAGAGTAGAAGATTGAAGCTTTCCTTTAAATTGTCTAACCAGTGCTTTTTGCTTGACTAAGCTCGTTCAAATAGTTAACCCACTAGAGCGTTTGCAAAGTTGAAACAAAAATGTGAATTTTCTCAAAACCCAACATTCTTTGTGAACACTGTTGCCACGTTTCTAGTAGGAGTAGAAGAAAGATTAAAGACTTTCCTGAAAACTCTTCGAATTATCTAACTAATATTGTTTGTTTGATTCACCTCATTCAAATAATTTAGCAGCTAGAGCGTTTGCAAAGGTGAAACAAAAATGTGATTTTTATCAAAACCCAACATTTTTTGTGAACACTATTGCCACGCTCCTGGTAGGAGTAGAAGAAAGATTAAAGACTTTCCTGAAAGCTCTTTAAATTGTCTAACCAATGCTGTTTGTTTGACTCACCTCGTTCAAATAGTTTAGCCGCTAGAGCGTTTGCAAAGTTGAAACAAAAATGTGAATTTTCTCAAAACCCAACATTTTTGTGAACACTGTTGCCACGTTTCTGGTAGGAGTAGAAGAAAAATTGAAAGTATTCAAATTATCTAACCAATTCTGTTTGGTTGACTCACCTTGTTGAAACAGTTTAGCCGCTAGAGCGTTTGCAAAGTTGAAACAAAAATGTGAATTTTCTCAAAACCCTAACATTTTTTGTGAACACTGTTGCCACGTTTCTGGTAGGAGTAGAAGAAAAATTAAAGATTCAAATTATCTAACCAATTCTGTTTGTTTGACTCACCTCGTTCAAATAGTTTAGCCGCTAGAGCGTTTGCAAAGTTGAAACAAAAATGTGAATTTTATCAAAACCCTAACATTTTTTGTGAACACTGTTGCCACGCTTCTGGTAGGAGTAGAAGAAAGATTGAAGACTTTCCTGAAAGCTCTTTAAATTGTCTAACCAATGCTGTTTGTTTGACTCAGCTCGTTCAAATAGTTAACCCACTAGAGCGTTTGCAAAGTTGAAACAAAAATGTGAATTTTCTCAAAACCCAACATTCTTTGTGAACACTGTTGCCACGTTTCTGGTAGGAGTAGAAGAAAGATTGAAGACTTTCCTGAAAACCCTTCGAATAATCTAACCAATACTGTTTGTTTGATTCACCTCGTTCAAATAATTTAGCCGCTAGAGCGTTTGCAAAGTTGAAACAAAAATGTGATTTTTATCAAAACCCAACATTTTTGTGAACACTATTGCCACGTTCCTGGTAGGAGTAGAAGAAAATTGAAGACTTTCCTGAAAGCTCTTCAAATTATCTAACCAATACTGTTTGTTTGACTCACCTCGTTCAAATAGTTTAGCCGCTAGAGCGTTTGCAAAGTTGGAAACAAAAATGTGAATTTTCTCAAAACCCAACATTCTTTGTGAACACTGTTGCCACGTTTCTGGTAGGAGTAGAAGAAAAATTAAAGATTAAATTATCTAACCAATTCTGTTTGGTTGACTCACCTTGTTCAAATAGTTTAGCCGCTAGAGCGTTTGCAAAGGTGAAACAAAAATGTGATTTTTATCAAAACCCAACATTTTTGTGAACACTATTGCCACGCTCCTGGTAGAGAGTAGGAAGAGAAGATTTGAAAACCCTTCGAATTATCTAACCAATACTGTTTGTTTGATTCACCTCGTTCAAATAGTTTAGCCGCTAGAGCGTTTGCAAAGATGAAACAAAAATGTGTTTTTTATCAAAACCCAACATTTTTTGTGAACACTATTGCCACGCTCCTGGTAGGAGCAGAAGAAAGATTGAAGACTCTCCTGAAAGCTCTTTAAATTGTCTAACCAATGCTTTTTGTTTGACTCACCTTGTTCAAATAGTTTAGCCGCTGGAGCGTTTGCAAAGTTGTAAAAAAAATGTGAATTTTCTCAAAACCCAACATTTTTTGTGAACACTGTTGCCACGTTTCTGGTAAGAGTAGAAGAAAAATTGAAGACTTTCCTGAAAA
>JBAWJQ010006471.1:0-125403 GCA_037783105.1 Bactrocera zonata
TGTATTTCTTTTAGCCGCAAATGGATTAGATCGAATCTCATTATATTTAAAACAAGAAATTTCGTTAATGCATGAATGACACAGATTGGGGAACGAAGCAACAAATCCCTCCATTTTTCCACTGAAAAACAGACAAAAAATTAAAGAAATAATAAAGCTAAGCAATAGCTTAAAAAATAAAAAATATTTTAACATATTTGGTCCAAAAACGTGTTTTATTTCGAACAAATACAGACATGATAATGATTGAATGTGTAGCATCAATATGGATAACGATCCAAATATCACAATAAATATTGAACATGTGACTGGCCCCCCATTGTAACCTACCCCCACACCCGCGCCCATAACAATTGAAACAATTTGTTTAGGTGGTTGGTTGGTGTTGGTTATCGAAAGTACAAAATAAAAAAAGACTTTTATTAACACAGATGATTTAGAATTTTTAACAATGTTTAGTGTCACATAATAATACAATATTTTCGAAACAGTTTATATATACAAAATTTTTCTCACATAAACGTAGTTTGTGTACGTTAAATATATTCAGCTAATTGCATCAAGCAGGAGAGGAACAAAGTCTAAATACTTTTGGAAAGTAATTATGCATGGCGTTAGGTCGTTGTTAACTTAATATTTCAGTTGCTGATCGCTAATAGCTTATTATTACATAAATAAATACATTATAGGATAAATAAATGAAGTGATTCATAGGAAGGTCATATTTTTCAACAAATATTTTATAAAGTAGTATTAATTAGAACATATTTTTGTAATTGTGACTGGTAATTTTGAATTCTTGCAATTTATGGGTTGCGTCGTTAACATTAAAATTTAAATACATATGTCTTGTTTGAGTTTTATAATCTCTAAATTTAGTAATAGTAAGTATTAGCTCTTTGGGCTTATCACATCTTTGAATGTAATTACGCTCAATAACAACAATTCACTATTAAATAAACGTACTTAAAGCAATATTTAGCATACACTTAAGCTGGTAGATGTTATATAATGTGATTATAGGTAACAAGGTGATGGTGTTACTGAAATATTTCAATGTTGCACATAACCACGTGTATATTTTATAAAAAAAATATTAAAGCATTTACTCCTTCTGCTCACTCAGGTGACAACTAAACTTCCACTATTGCTTATTTACAAGCTTAATTGAAAAGGCAAAGGATTGCTAACAGTATTAAGAGCTTTGAATCTAAGTATAATTGTACAAGATATTATTGAAGTTGCTTTAAAAAATATTTTTTAAGTTACAAAAATGGAAGTTCGTTTTTACTTGCAAACTTATTAGAAATTTTATTGATAAAGTATATGTCAGGCAATTATTAAAGTGTAACAAATTCGTCTTTTATTTTGTACTTTGTCAAATTTTTGGTTTATTGTTTTAATGGTCGTTTTGCGTTTCGGATTTGCTCACTATTAAGCTATTGCAATGTGTTGGATTTAAAGTTTTTAGGTTGGCCAATAGACAATGAATGGACTGGTTTATTTTGCGTTATAATATTTGAAATGTGTTGAGAGTGAGCACTTTTTTTTGTTTTTTTTTTTTTATATTTTTTTTATGTGCCAAATCACCGTATGCCGGTTGAAGAAACCACTCTCACATTCTATATATTATTTGTAATTAAAATTCTTTATAAAACTAAATCTTAAAATGTAGTCTTATAACTCAGGTGTTATTGCATAGCATTAACAAACGATATGTTGCTTAAATGTATTGAATGATTTCTAAAACCGACACTTGTTATTTGGCTCATTTGGTATTAAATGTGCTTGCACTTTTTACTTTTTAGAACTATCATTAAAATATACACAAATTAAAATATAGTTATTGCATTTTCAAATAAAAGATAGAATTAGAATTAATTTATATAAAGATTTTTTAAAGAAAATTTTCATATAAAATTTACGAGTAAAGGAATTATTTATTTAACCAGTCTATGTACTTAAAAACTTAGTATTTAATTATAGCACATGCGCTTAATTTTACGCATGCGTGTCAAAAAAATTAAAATTTTAACCATAAAAAATAAACGTAGTGTAAATAATAAGTGCAAACACAATTAATACCGACTCCCGACATATTATTCTTCTCCTTCATCTTTTTGCGAATGAATTCTACAACAAAAAATATTCGCACTTCTTTTACTTAAAAGTGAATAAAAAAATTAAATTAAAATTTATCAATTGTGAAAATGCTTTCATTCATCTTAAAGCCAATTCAAGTTACATGTAAAGGTGACTTCAAATTATAATTAAATTTCGTGCTAAAGGGCGCAGCAGTATGTGCCTCTTGTTCGATTTCAGTTATATTTATGTATTCTAAGTAATTTTGCACTTTAAACTCATGTCGAAAGTTAAACAACTAGAAAGGAACTCAACGGGAAAAGTTTAAATATTACAAATCACAAACAAAAATATGTTACGGTAAATAAATTTCTTGTCCAAGGAAATTTGAACATAATTATGAGTAATAGTAAAAAATGCAATAAACTCGAGGTACATTTGTACAATTATTATTTTGCGCTCAAATGCCACATGAAAACAGTAAGAAAATTTGTACTGAAATTAATCTTCAATATTGGTAATGGAAGAGCTTAATAAGAGCATTTCTTATATAGAGCGACAAAAATAGGCATTTCATTTCTGCATACGACAAGTTACTTTGCACTTTTTTTACATTTCAGTACATACATGAGTTATCATTAAAACTAAAAGTAAAATTTATTGTACTATCACAAGGCGTTGGTAGAGCACGATGATGGAATGAAATGATGGTTAATTTAGTTCTTACATATATACCATCAATTTATGGCTACATATACGCTTTGGCCTACCTATGAGTCGTCTAGCGGTTTCTCACTATTTGTAGGTGGCATTTTCATCAACTGATTTATAATTATCCTAATATTTGTTCATTGGGATAACCTAAATTTCACAATGATCTACATGTTAAGGTTTCATAAATGTATTGAAAAATCGTTGTTTTCCAATAAAAGAAAATGTTTTTTGTATTTATAAAGTAAACTAAAATTAGAAGTCAAGCTTAGATTTCGTCTGTATGCTTCAGTTTTACAAAAATTAAGAGAAAAAATATCAAATTAGAAAAAAATCAATAGAAATAAAGTAGTAGATTTTCTAGTAGGTACACTTAGAAAAAAAAAAACAGCTACATCCACGAAGTGTTGGCGCGGTAAAACATAAAAAGCTAAAATTCCCTGTAGCATATTCAAATAAATGATTATTCAATGTTAGCAATGTCTGTTTAATTTTTGGAACTTTATATACATATTGTTGTTTTCAAATATCTCAGATATCACCAAGCATCGCATAGACTCGCTTATCAATAACATGCACTTCGATATTTTAAAAATGTTCACATATTCGTTGTAAAACCGTAAAAATTTTAATACCAAATACAAGAATTTTAACTTCTTATGTTCCCCCCACCAATAGATACCCCCTTCGTGCACTTAACCTAAAAATCACGCATACAATTCCGCTTTCACCTCACTCTTCTTCAATCAATCTGCAATTCTACTAAACATACTAGTAGATCGACTTGTGTACTTCTAACAAAATATGTTTGCAATAAAGTTTTTTGTAAATGAGAAATTTGTCCACGAATTGAAACTTGGTGTGAATTTCAACTGTGCTTGCTGCTGGCGTGGCACTTCATTGTTTTCAACTTCTGACTGCTTTGTTTTTGTCTGCAGTTCTTGCTGTTCCGTCAGTGGCTGATAAGATGTGCTGCGATTTAGTATGCGCAAATTCGTGCCCGAAGCCAAGGAATTAGGAGATGTTGCGAAATGTGAAGATACTGATGCCGGACGGGGTTTCTGGGCCGAATTCGTTGTTGCAGACATACTAGGAGCCGCTGATGATTTTGCAGCAAATGCCAGTAGCTCTGCACCAGAGCTGGAAGCCGATGATGTAGGACTTGTTGCAACTCTGGTGTTATGGGTGGCAGTGTTGTGGGTGGCATTATTGTTACGATTGCTTTTGTTATTATCATTATTGGCTGTTACATTTGAGTTGACAATACTCATTGAGATTTGTTTTTGTACACGATGTTTGTTGCTGCCACCATTGTTGTTGGTGTTAGTTTTATTAGTATTTTGCACGCACATTTTATCTCCCTGCGATTTAGCGCGCACCCGTCCGCTATTATTACAATTGGCATTGTTTTGTTGTTGTTGTTGTTGTTGCTGCTTTTGTGCTTTTGCCGCCTTTTCAGCTTGAGCTGCTGCCTTCAATTGCTGTTGTCTCTCTTTGCGTATCAAATCGAAGGAGCTGACAATCTGCAAGCACATTGTAAGGAAATCATTAGTACTCTTATAGTGTAAAGTAACAGATTGTTTATACATATATGCATACAGTGAACAAAAAAAAACTTGTATCAGAAGATAATTGGACTTTGAACCAACTTATTACTTAAACTATTAAAGCTTTTGAGTTTTGGATCCAAAAATTAGAAAAAATACTGATTTATTAGTTTTCAATATGTAATTGAAATTTGTTTTTAAAAGTCAAGTTTTCTCCAAAAATTTCGCATAAATTGACATTGTTAATACTCATAACATTTTCTGAGCTGTGAATATATTCATTCTAATTTTTTTACTCTTGCAACAGGTTGCTACGGAGTTTAATAGTTTTATTCACTAATAGTTGTTCCTATCACCTAGAACTAATCGAGATGGAATGTTAAGGTCTGTCGCAAAAGAAACAGAACTTTTTAAATATAACTGTTTCTGGTGGCGCCACCTCTCTTGTTGACATTTCGTAAAAATTTTAAGACAATTGGATAACTACAATCGATGTTATCGATCAAAGTTACAGCAGCTTTTGGTCATCGGTCGTAAAATACATTTTGAACAAACAGCAAATATTAAATTTTGTTTTAAACTTGGGAAAACGTTTACTGAAACATTTCAAATGATGAAAAAAGTTTATGGTGATCAGTGCCTATCCCATAGTAATGTGCATGAGTGGTTTAAGCGATTCCATGAAGGTCGTGAGAACCTCTGTGACGATCAGAAGTCACCGAAAAAAAGTCGTCTTCAGAAGTCAAAAATAAAGACAATGCTGATTTGTTTTTACGATTCTGAGGGGATTGTACACCGAGAGTTCGTCCCACCTGGCCAAACGATTAATTCTGTGTTTTACCTTGGTGTTATGAAGCATCTTTTGTCACGCATTCGTCGTGCTCGACCACAATACCGTGAGGCAGGGTCCAGGCACCTGTTGCACGATAATGCGCCGTGTCATCGGTCGACGCTTGTCACTGATTTTTTGACAAAAAACTCCATATTAACCATTAATCACTCACCCTACCCACCTGATCTGGCACCCTGTGATTTTTACATATTTGGAGAACTTCATTTGCCCATGAAAGGACACTGGTTTCAGGACATTTCAGCTATCCAAAAGGCGACGACCGATATTCTCAAGAGCATTTAGAAAAATGACCTTAAACACTCATTTGAAATGCTAATTGACCGGGCTAAACGATATATCGAAGCACAAGGAAACTACTTTGAATAAAATATACTACTTTTGAAAAATATTAATTCTTTGTTGTTTTTTTTAAGAGTCCTGTATCTTTTGCGACAGACCTTCTACATATAAATGATCAGAATTAAGAGACAATTTAAAATCCAGGTGACGAGAAGTCAATAACTAAATGCGAGAGATGGTTTTAATGGAGCAGCTGTTAAAATTGGACAGTGATACACAAAAATATTTTAACATACCCATGTTATGGTGTGAAAAAGGGCGAAATCGGAAAGCAACAACGCCTACTTCCCATATAACACAACCTTAAATTTCGTCTAATTTTTTACTTTTCCAGTATATGTACAAATGAATTGGGTACAAACTAATATTGGGTAGTCGAGTCTTTTCGTATTTTGTCAATACTCTTAGATGTCGTTGCAATCGTCTCCAGTGCTACACATTGTGTCATACCATATAATGTTGGAAAGGTGCTTCATTTAACTAAAAATTAAATTCTGGGAAGTTGAAAAAAGGTTGCAGCTGTTCAAAAATGAGTGAAAATCATTAAGAAATTCGCTATATTTTTAAATTTTTGTATAACAAAGGGAAGAATGCCACGCAAACCATCAATGAAATTTGTGAAGTTTACGGAGATCATGCTGTATCAGCGCCAATATTCCAAGCGAAGCCAGGTCCTTCCAACGGAGTGGAGGTCTTCCTCTTCCTCTGCTTACCCCGGCGGGTACTGCATCGAATACTTTTAGAGCTAGAGTGTTTTCGTCCATCCGGACAACATGATCTAGCCAGCGTAGCCGCTGTCTTTTAATTCGCTGAACTATCGTATATCTCGTACAGTTCATCGTTCCATTGGATGCGATATTCGCCGTGGCCAACGCGCAAAGTACCATAAATCTTTCCCAGAACCTTTCTCTCGAAAACTCGCAACGTCAACTCTTCAGTTGTTGTCATCGTCCAAGCCTCTGCATCACATAGTAGGACGGGAATTATGAGAGACTTATAAGAGTTTGGCTTTTGTTCGTCGAGAGAGGACTTTAATGTTAAGTGACCTAATTTTCCAAAAAATAACGGAACATGCTGATAACGCCATTGGTGAGGATAATAGGTAGGAATCATTCGCGTTCGAATCGGTGTATGTGACATGTGAAAGTTGGCTCACTGCAGAAAGTATTGTCATACTGAGCTGGCCAGCGCAAAGTTCCGTTCAAACCCCATTGAAATATTTTGGAGCGATGTTAAGATGATGATTGCTAAGAAAATTTAAAAAATTCTGACGAACTCTGGACTGTGATGCCAAGCAATTTTGAAAAATTGTAAACACACTACAATGTAATAACGTTGTGAGTGCTTAGAAGCAATAACACCTAAAGCATGTCGACTCATATTCCCAATTTCCGCAAAAGCGGCCTACTGTGCTATTTCTACGTCCAGACCAAAATACCCAATTAGAAACAGCTGACAGCTGATTGTGAAATTTGTTTATTTATTTAAAAGTGAAATAAAAATGAATAAGTTAAATTACTAATAGAAATTTTGGTATTTTTGGAAAATCAATATAAATTTAACGAAAAAATCCGTTTATTATTAACTACGTTAAAAGATAATAGAGTGAAATTGAAAGCAATAATTGATTGTAATGCGAAAAACGTGTGCGAAAAGTTAAAAATATGTATTGGAAAAATGGATAGCAAACTGTGCGTTGTTTATTTTGACATCTAAAAATATTAAAATTTGTTTTTGTTAATAACACAAAGAAGGCGGCAGACTTCACGCGACATCTGTCAAAAAATAGCAAAAATCGATCATTTTTGAACAGTGTTGCCTACTCAAATTTGGTAAATTCAGCTAAATGCACGAAATTCTTTGTGCATTACAAATTTGCATTAACATGGATCAAATGCGCAAGTAAATGTAAATTAATCCCGCTAATGCAAATTGGCGCTATCGTCTGTCAGGACTATAATGCAAACTGTTCCAAAAAGCAGACCTGGCGTAATTACCAAATTTTTTTTTACCAAAAATTTAAAGTTCGAAAAAGCATCACTGTCGTTGATGAAAGCCAAAAACGCGCAAAACTTGCAACATTTAAAAGGCAGTAGCACAAATATTTACACCAAAACCAACTGTGCCAGCTAAAATGGCATTGTAAGTTATTTATGTTAAATTAAATATAATGGATTAAATTGTAATATAATGATTTTGTGTTATATTTATGGATTTGTTTTTTCATTTTATAGGATAAAGCATCTGAATAACTTTTTTTATACGATTCATACTCTTTTTTATAGCTTTCTAATTGAAATTGATCATTTTTGCTATCTAACTCGTCAGTTAGCGAATTAAAAAGATATATAATATGAAAGATTACATAATGTTCAAGTGCCAATAAGATAAACCTCTAGCGGTTCGAGGTAATGAAAATGTTGCTGCCATTCACAACATGCCGGATTTTGAGAAAGCATCCGTATAAAATTGTTCTCACTCAAGAACTGAAGCCATTGGACCACCCTAAACGTCAAGAATTTGCCGATTTTGCCTTGGAACAACTTCAAAATGATAACGATTTTTTTTAAGAAAATTATCTCCGATCTCTTCTTTTATTACATTATCAATTAAAAGTCAATCTCACAGGGATGGAAGATTTGTAATACGAATTTTTGCAAGCTTTCGACAGATATACTTTTATGTCAAAGAAACTTACCACCCAAGGTGGGACTAGTTAACCGACACAATTATTGAGGTGCAATAAAAACCTACTCAATAATTTGTCTCGCAAACTTTCACGTCACCACGATCAGATAAATTTAACCTTGTCGTATTAGACCAAAAGGCAAACACAAACATAAGTAAGGTGTCACCGAACATTTGATAATCTTGCAACTTATAAGGATTAAAGCCAAGAAAGCACCCTAAGGTGCGTAAGGCCTTTTAGGCTTAAACAGTTTTTGCTGGATTTGGACATAAGATAGCATACTCTAAAGGCGTTATTAGTGCAAAGTTTTACCCCGTTATAACAGTTGCTTCTTGATTTGTACACTCGATTGGAAAGAATCAGATGGAATTTAAAATTCCGTTATATGCGAAGTAAACGTGGCTCTAGTCCGATTTCGCCCATTTTCACACTGTAATATTTTCAGAGGATTGTCTCATACTAACTTTGGTTGAAATCGGTCGAGCGGGTCGTGAGATATGTGATTTTAACTAAAAATCATGTATGAACTAGTCCTTTTGTTTGCCAAGGAAAAAACATACCAAGTTACACCTAAATTTGTAATTTTTTACTCAAGTTACGTTTCGCCATCCTGATGATTTATATATACATATATATGTATATAATCCTATATCTCTATTAGTTTTAGGTGATACGTACAACCGTTAGGTGAACAACACTATTAGACCCTGTAGCAACATGTTGCAAGAGTATAAAAATGTTGCGAAAGAAATTAAGGGGTTACATACGTCCAGCAGCACCAAAAGAAAAACTTTTTTCAGAAGGGATAATAATAGAAATATACATACATAAAGAAATTTTATACAATGTTTATTGGTACTTAAAGTTTATAAAAATGTATTTCAAATTTTCTTTTACAAAAATTAGTACATAAAATATCACGTGACCCAAAGTACAATAAAAATAAAGTTGTTCCACGGTCTGTATCATTTATCTTTGAAATGTTGATGGATCTTTAAAAATAAAAAAAAAAATCTTCTAAAATAAAGTTGTAGTTGCAGTCTGTCGAGCCGAATTTTTTAATTTCGAAAAATTTTCCAATTTACGGAATTTAGAAAAAAGTATGCGTTTTACGTCATAAATGTCACACTTTAATTATGTTTATAAAATTTTTTAATAAAAGTATCGAAAATCGGGCTCGACAGACTATAGAGAAAACATTTTCAAATATTAAAAAAAATGGCATCAAAAAATGTTAAAAACTGTATGAGTTATCATGCAGACCGTGCCGGGAAAAGTAGTTTCGAGAAAAACGCGTTTAAACTTTCACCGGTGTGCATTAAACTCTCGCCGGGCGGTCTGATTTTCTGATTTTCTACCATAACTTTGTATCTATGGGGAATTTTTGCAATCGATTTTCACAGAAATACCCCTAAAACTATAAATGACCTTTAAAAAAAAATCAATTTTTTGAAAATTCTGGACGAAGGTAACCCCTTATGCTATGTTCGGACCGACATTGAAAACATTTTGAAAACACATTTGTATGTTGTGGAACGTAAGTCGTTCGGACCGACAATTTGTGTTTTCGCTGAGTTTTCACTGACAACTATCAATACGGGGATTCTCTTACTCTTTCAAGATGACACAAAATGCAAAAATCCTATACCGAAATATGCAAGGCCAAGACAGCACCCATTGCGAATCTAGTGATATATGACGGCACGAAAATAAACATGGGTATTGGTCTGACATATTTTACAGCCATTGCAAATAAATTTTTGGGTGTGTTTGTTGTGCCGTTGCACCAAGAAGAAAATTCTGCAATTAGTGCACCGTGCAAGGGTTTTGCATGAACAAGAGAATCCCCTTAACAGTGAGCAGCTGTATTTGTATATGGAATGTAAACAAATATCATGTGACAATTTAGGGCCGGCAAATTATGTCTTCCAAAAAAATCGATTAAACTAGAGCAGGCACCGATTATTATGAGTGGAATGTAAGTTTTCAACCAGTTTTCAGCGAAAACTGTGTTTTCGTTTGACAGATTTTACATGGACGAAAACCACTTTTTCCCACGAAAACATGTTTTCGCTGTCGGTCCGAACATAGCATTAAATCATAATGAAAATTATAGACTCACTTAGTTTTATGACAGTATTTTTTTCCCGTCTTCGAAAATGATATTGAAATCATCTTAAAATGAGATACACTTGTGCTCACACAATTAAGCCAAATGAACATTACGGTGTGCAAATACATAAAAGTTGAATTTTTTTGATGAATCGAAAAAAAACTTAACAAAATTGATAGAATTCACTTTAGATTTATTGTATTCATACTTTTTTAAAAATAAAAAAATCTTTTCATCATTGGGGTGTAATTTTCAAGCTTTTCGGTTTTTTTATTACCCTTCCTCCAGAAAATGTCAAATATTCCGTCACTTTCGCTTTTTCCCACTTTTGTACTTTTGGCACCATCCCCATATGGGGTTTCTTTTACATGAAGTTCTTATTTTTTCCTATCCTTTAGAAAACTTTCGAAAGCAAATTTAAATTAGTAAAGACAACTCATATTCTATATAAGTATATTTTTCTTACGTAAATCGTTGTAATAACAACTTTTGTTTCACTGGCTTAATTATGTGAGCTAACTGGTTAAAACCAACTTACGAAGCAATTTTAATTTTCCATCAACTATCATATTACGTTTTTCTCTGAATATGTTCTAACATATGTATATATGTACATATGTATATGTATATAATATGTATCTATATTAAGTATTGAGTTTTTGTGAAAAATGTCAACCTGACGATCGGAATTCATTATATTAGGGACAAAAGGGTTATGCCAAGGTCTTGACAACTCCATTCTTATTCAACTCCTCCTCACCAAGCAGAGTGCAGGAACAATGGCTGGAGATCGACGTCAAATTGTCGAGTATGGTGCTAAGCTCATAAGACTAATCGAATACAACAAAAAGAAAGAAGTCCTAATAGGACGTGATGCCAATGCAAGACACACTGTATGGGGTAGCTCCAATATAAACACCAGAAGTGAGTCACTCTTACAATATATTTTATATAGCATTTTAAGTATATGCAAAAAGGGCGATAGGCCGACTTTTATTTTCCCAAGCTCTGATAGGTTTCCGGGTTGGGAAGAAGTGCTGGACCTCACCTTATCAACAGACACAGACAGTCTCGTTGTGGATAACTGGAAGGTGTGTGATGAGCCTTCCATGTAGAATAGCTACAAAATGCTTTGAAAAAGGAGGGAATAATAGTATCAGTAATCCTCAAGAACTCGATACAGAAGTAGGGAAGTTAGAAAAAATCTTAACAACATTCAATAAATTCACTCCGCCAACAGTTCTGAAAAAGAGAAAGTCACCCCCTTGGTGGAACAATAACCTTAAGTATTTTAGATCAAAACTAAGGAAAGTTTTTAATAAGAAATTCAGATCCAAAATCTAGCAATTAAAGTGAATTAAAGTGAATTAAGAATTAAAGTGGTCTTCCTTACAAAACCAGATAGAAGAATACACGAAAGTGCCAAGGATTTTAGACCTATAAACCTCACATCCTTTATGCTGAAGGTACTAGAAAGGCCGATGGACTTACATATAGAACAACCACGGCAGATAAGTTATCGAAGTTCCAACATACATACATAAAGGGCCGATCAACCGAAACTCCCCTTCACAATGTGATAGTGTAATTGAAAAATCACTACGACGGCTTGACCCACCGATGGGACACGCGGGCTTTGATTCAGAATTATTTTTGGTTAAATGAAATAAAACTATTTGGTAAAAACAAATTTTTAAATATATTTATTGATATTTTTAAAAAACTATTACTACAACTAAAAGCTGCGCAGTCCTCAACGTCTTAATAATATAAAAGTAAGCACGATCATTAATTCTCTGGCATATGGCGACTTAGACGACACGGTGCGCAAATGGATACAATCGATGCTTAAGAATAGGAAGATTATAGCATCAAACGGCGCTGCAACACAAACAATTTTTGTGAGCAAAGGGAGGGAGTAAACGGTGGAGAGGTGAAAGCAGTAGCATATGCAGACGATATGGTATTGTTGGATCAGGCATGTTTCGTTCAAGTCAGTGAGATTATGGAATAAGCATTACGTAGGTTAAACTTATGGGCCAAGAACAATGGACTAGGTGTTAACCCTAATAAAGCAGAAATGATGCTATTCACAAGCAAAACCAAAATTACCCAGTTTCAACTTCCCGTACTAAACGGTACAACACTCTCTCTATCCCCCTCAGCTAAATACTTGAGGGTGGAGATCGACATCAAACTGTCCTGGAAGAGAATCGTCAGCAAAAGTTGGGGCCTTAAACCTAGTATAATCTTGTGGATGTATACGGCGGTTGTAAGACCTATACTTACTTATGGACCCTGGTTTGGTGGTCAGCGCTAAAGAAACAATACAACATCAGAAAATCAAATGGAATACAAAGAGCAGTATGTGCAGATGTTACTGGTGCAATCAAGTCATATCCGACTGACGCGCTTAATGTGGAGGGCATCTTTATTCACAAACCAACACAACGTTAACAAATCCGACTACATTCTCCCAATGCTGGATTTCAAAAGATACTTCCAGGTGAGGATACCCTCTAGACAAGAATGGAGAAGGGGCATAATAGGGGAGGAAGATACTATCTCAGTCTATACCGACGGGTCCAAAATGGACTGCGGAGTAGGCACTCTATGCAGGTCTCTCTATCCGTCTACCGAACTCGGCTAGCATCTTCCAAGAGGAAGTACTGGGCATAAAGAAGGTCTGGAAAACTACGAGAGGAAACATAAAGGTTCGATCAGAAGAGATATCTATATACAACTTCAACAGGTTGCAATAACAGATGGAAAAATATAACAAAATACAAAATATCTAAATAGTTATGGCCAACATATGACAAGAAAAAAACTAACAATTTATTAAATAGGTCCAAGAAAATATCCACAGAGTAACTGCTATCATAACAGGGCACTGGCAATTGGAGAACATGCGTCCAAAATGGCTATGCCCTACAATAACATCTGCCGAGGCTGCGAAAAAGTAGGGAACAAGGAAACACTTCTCCACTTTCTCTGTGAGTGCCCAGGCCTATCACGGATTCAAAAGCATATCGGACATTAGTAGCTTCACCGAAAGCACAAAATGGTTTGAAAGAAAAGGTGAAAGATGATAGCAAATATAAAAATGTCTACGACTAGTGCATCAAAATGGGAGAGCCAGTGGTAATTGGGCACGAAAATCAACAGGGCTGCACTCCTACCTACCTACCTACCTATCTGACTTCTATTGGTCAATTTGAATGGCCGGTAGTGCTTTAGTGGTCCGATCAGAACCATTTGCTCAGAGATTGTAGCTTGTTGCTTTGGAAAAAAATATATGCCGAGGTCAATCATTTACAGGACCCTAAAATAGCGCAGGTGCAGCCGGCTGGACACTGGTAACTCACCCATTATTACATAAGAACATAAATTATATATTTTCACTCCAAATTACATTAGAGAAACGATAAATCTTCAAATTATATGTTTTTAAATTGATAAAGGAATCACAGAAATAAAATATAACATAAAATAACAAAATAAAATAAATTTGAAGTGGAACTCAATAATCCAATGCCGACCATTGTTGATACATAGAAAAGAGAAGTGCACTCAGAACGTGTTTTTCTATTACACCCTTCTTTACGACAGTTCAGAATTTTTTTTGTCAGAAATAGCACAAATATATAAATTTTTTATTGACCTTTTTGTTTTCTTTTGAGAAGGTTCAGCTTCTATCTCTGATGGGGATTCTGTCGTCTTTTCTGCTAGATCAACAGTTAAACATCCAGCAATATATAATTTAAAGTCCATATTTTTTTTTCTTTTCACCACAAGCATATTTATCTTCCATGAGTTGCAAGCCGCAACATAAACAAAACGACAATATATTCTCAAATACCATTTTTTGGTTTGAACAGAAATCTGTAGTAGGATATAAGTACACTAGTGGTCAATGAAATGTCGCCACCCTAGAATTTTGAAATAAGAATCAGTAAAATAGGTGCTAATTAGAAGAAAAAACACAAAGCCTCGCTGGCAACCAAGGAGCCTAATTTCATCTAATTTTCTTTGAATTTGGTGAATATTTTCGTGCTTCTGACAAAGACAGGTCTCATAACTGAAAAATAACGTTTAAAACAAAAGTCGAGCTTTCAGAACAGCCATAATCTTTTCGAGCATACATGCAATAAATTACCGACAATAATTAATTTTATGTATTCCATGCTTCATTTATGGATAATTTTAACTCTGCTTTACTCGTTGGGTGTTCATTGCAACATTTTATTTTATTTTATTTTTTTTCAAAAAACCCCATCAATTCTCGATAGCATTTAAATCTGGCCTATTTCCTGGCAATTTTAGAGTTTTTATACCGTCAACAACGCATACAAAACAACTGAGTGATGTTACCAAGTAACGAAAAAACTATCAAGCTTGCCAGTCTGGTACTTCGTTACTCGGTAAAACGATAATCTGTTGATTTTACAAAAACAAAACCCACGTAAAAAACTACCGAGTAACGACTAACGACTAACGAATTAACAAAGCTGGTCTGAATACCCCTAATGATTGAATTTGAGCGCGGTGGCACGGCGCAGAGTCCCCCTGAAAGATTGGATCAATGATTACAGAAAACAAGGCATCCATTGATGGCTCCAAAAAGTGCTTAATAATGTCAATATGTATATCCAGAAGCATTTAAGGAACCATTTGTAAATGCCAATACACTGCAACCATACCGAAAAATTCCAACCCAAATGATGTAACTAACTGGAAATTTGTTTCTGGTCATCACAGTACTTGGGAGTAATTCTCCTTGTGGTCTCCTCCGAACGTACTGGATTCCATCGGACTGATTCAAATTTATTTTCGATTCATAAGTAAAGATAACGCTTTTTCAATATTCTAGAGTCTAATTTCGATTCTCGGGGAAAAATCAGGCGTGCCGGCTTTTTTCTTGGACTTCTTGCACTTGCGTTCGTGCACTTACATCTACCGAATATTTTTTTCTTTACGAATCCGCAAGGAATAATTTTTTTATTTTAAAGAAAAATCACACCTTGAATGAACTAATCTCCAAGCAGTTCCTGCTAAGTTGTTTTCGTAGAAATCACCCCTGCAGCCATCTGCTTGGAGCGGAACCGCCTCTTAGGAACATCAAGAGGTCTTTCCTCAACTACGTCGACGACATCGAACAGTACGCCGACCGGACTTCGGGCGCAACTAACGTCCGACAGTGGAGCTATCAACACCTTCACAGACTCCCTTCCAGTGAATGGTGTTCTTGGAGTCAAATCACCACCCATTGTAGATGAAGAGCTCGAGTTGCCGCGAGAAACGCGAGTGACCCTTACGCAGCTTCGTTCTGGATACTGTAGCAGGTTAAACTCCTACTTGTTCAGAATAGACCCCGACATATCCAATATATGTCATGCATGCAATGAGTCTCCGCATGACACTGGCCACCTCTTTGCAAGCCCCGCCAACCCCACCTTGGTCTGACCCCGTCGAAACAGCACGTTTCCTGGTCCTCCCGCTAGATAACGTCGACGACAACCTAGATAACCCTTATCATCCTAACGGGGCTGTTAGAACAACAACATCATTATACAACTAAAATAAGATTTTATTAAAAAGGATTATAAGGGGTGGAATCAACAATTGATTTAATCAACCATTATTGTACACTCGGCGAAAAAAAACCCACACAGTCGAAAATTTTCTAATATTCCCATTTTGAACTGTCACTATTTGCTCAAAATTCACTATTTGTCTTATTTAGCTGTTTTGTCATGTGACTACATTATTTCACCTCTATTTTTAAAACCGTTACCGTCCGCACGTGTTTATTACAGAATTTGCGGTTTTTTCTTTTGGATCAGTTGTGAAAACAAGTAAAGTTGAACATGGTGGTGTCAACAGAAAAGAAAGCAGAAATCGTAGCTTTAAATAAAATAAATTATCCAAAGGTCAAAAAGCTCGTGAAATGGGCATAAGAGATTGGAACGTGCGTATTATAATTAAAAATTATACGTATTTTAATTTAATTGAGCTCGAAAAAGGGGCAGTGGACGTCGGAAAACAGTAAAATCTCGTCAAAAACGACAAATTAAACGGATGTGCATTAATGATCGCTTTCAACATGCTGGAACAATTAATAGAACATTTTACGAAACCACTGGGGTAAAAATAACTACAAGTTCTATACAAAATGTGCGACGTCCAGCTAAAAAGCCACTTCTCATTATACGAATGAAGAAATACCGACTAGAGTGAGCAAAATTACACAAAACTTGGACTACATCAGATTTGGGGAAATGTTACTATTTCCGATGAATCGAAATTTAATTTGTTGGAACCCGACGGAAATGCCACAGTGCGTCATAGGAAAGGGGAACGTTTTTTGGAAAACTGTGTTTGGCCCTCCCTAACGCATTCGCCTTATTTAATAGTGTGGGGAGCTGTAACCAAGTTTGGTTTTGGGCCGCTAATTATTCTAAAAAGATCTGTGAATGCCGAAATATAAATTGAAAGGCGTTTTGCCAACTATTGAACAGCTGTCCGAACACGCCCAAAAAGTTTATTTTCAGGATATTTCAGCTCTTTGTCATAGAGCCAAAGCGGTAACCAAAGCACAAAAATATTTAAATAGATTTTTCAATAATTTATTAGAAACACTTACAGCTTTCAAAACAAAAATATTTTTATGGAATAGGGTCTCTCACCTGGCCAGGAAACAGTTCAGATCTCAATCCAATTGAGAACTGCTGGTATTATTTGGGCAAAATGGTGGGCAAAATTATAAGAGAAAAGCGTCCAAAAAGTCTACTGTGTAGAATGAAGAAATTAATAAAAATTATCTTCAACGCTTTTTTGAATCCATGCGCAAACAAATACCCGAGGTTATTAGGAGGAGGGGGTGTTCTACAAAATACTAAGAATTTTTTCATACAAAATATGTTATTTTGATTCGTTATGTATTCTAATGCTAAATGAAATTCATATAAAACATAAAATATGTAAATAACTTGTTTAAAAATTACATTATTTTTCATAACAAAATTTACTTCTGTGGTTTGTTGTGTGTGTGTTTTTACATTTTTATCTATAACAAGTGTTAAACTATAAGTTTTTTTATATAAAAATGCTTGAAACATAAACTAAATGAAAGTGGTTGACCTTCAAAAGGAAATATGTTTATCTTAGAATAATATATAATTCAAGTTTTGCGCTTATAAAAGCACTCTGTAGATTACGTGTTTTTTTTCGCTGAGTGTACATATACGCAATTTGATTTCCGGAAAGAAGACATTGATCGAACCATTATAAAAGTCCACATAGTTGTGTAGAAAGTTTACGGGCTTAGCGATGCGTTGTAAGGGCCGTTGAATACATATTCTACTTTGAAAGCCTGGAAAGTGATTTTATCAATACATATGCTTGTTGAAAATCTGTTTGTTATTGCCTCATTGTTTAAGTTATATTTAGCTGGCACTCAAGACTGTGATGATGAGTGTGATACGGCAACACACTTTTGACGCTAAAATCTAGTTAGTTTTAGCCACCAGTTCAATAGTTTGTCAAAATCACTTTGGAGAAAATGGGTGTCTCGCTCACTAGTACTGAAGATCTTCAAATCATCTACATAAAACAAGTATTTAGACTGAAAGTTATCACCAATATCGAGAGAATTTGGACCTCCGCCAACGAAACCTTGCGATTTGCAGGTGATAATTTTCATAAAGAATACATTGAGTTAAGGAAGAACTATATTTTCAAAGAGTTTAGACAGAGCGGATTGTATACTAATTGGCATATAGTTGGAGACATCAGACCTTGAGTCATCTTTGTGAGTATGAGACATATGAAGATTTGCAAGCAGTTGGGAATTTTGGAGTGAAAAACTGAATATGTGTATGACATGTTCACTGGGGCTGGTGACACAATTTTTGAGGAAGATATTTGGCAAGCAGTCCGGACCTGTGCCTTTTTTCGTATTCAAAGACAGCAATACTCGTTAATGGCAGCAAGAGGCGCAAATTCATTTTCGATTAATGCGGAAAATTGACGAGAATCTTGATTGTACACACTATTGAAGAAGGATGCAAGCATATTGCTAATCTCGATTAAGTCTGACATCCAATTTTCCAAAATACACTTGCGTCAACTTGCAACTTGCAATACTCAAAGTAAAGCGACAACCAGTGGATCGAAATCCAAGCAATTTTATATATACACTGACCGACACATTCGTTTGTTAGAACAACGAAAATCATTATATGCTACATACATAACATAATATAAGCGAGTGACCCGATTTTATACATTACTTATCCGTGAGATAGGTCAAGTTTTCACCAATTGTATCCATTTTATACACAGATACACTGTTACGAGCAAACCACGCTTTTCTGTTTTTATTAAGATACCTGACATAATGGCCGATATTTGTAGTATAAAGTTACCCGGAAGTTCAAAAATCTTTATATGTATAATGTATATGCGGACTGGAGGAAGAATTGACCCTATTCTACTCTAGAATTTTGAAAAATTCGATTTTTTTTTTCATATATTTAAAGTTTACACTTTCAAAAATATGACCTTGGAAGGATTTTTTAAAATTCGACTTATTTTCGGAGAAACAGCCGATTTTGTGAGGTGGCGTCCGTGTTCACTAGAATTGTCTCCTAAACTTTAAACGCGTTTTTCTCGAAACTACTTTTTTCCACACGGTACCGGCATCATCTCAAGTTCTATACAACCGATTTACTTGAAATTTTGTGTGAACCTTCTTTATATAATCCTTCATCGTTCCTACCAGCATCGTGTCAAAATTTTTGTTTTTAATATTTAAAAAAAAATTCAGGAATTTCAAAAAAAAAAAATTTTCGTGTTCCCGGACTAATCCTTACTGATTAAGAATTTCTTTTGATTTTTTTTTCAGACCACCAGGAGAGTCAGGACCAATGTCACCAGGATGCGCCATTTTTTTTATACCTGCTCGATTAATTTCTGCAGCTCGAATTATTGAAGAAGTCCCACGATAGGGAGTCGCCTTTTCTGAAATCTCGTTTGGTATCGAACGGCTACGAGCTCCCGACGGAGCTTTTGGTATTGCTCTTCACCAGCTTACACATCGGTGTTAGTTTTGCGGGGATACCAAATTCAGATATCGCGGCAGCTCCTTTTCGTGCTGTCAAAAGCAGCTTTGCAATCGACGAAGAGGTGGTGTGTGTTGATTCTCTTTTTATGGGTCTTTTCCAGGAGTTGACGCATGGTGAAATCTGGTCAGTTGTTGATTTGCCAGGTCTAAAGCCACACTGATAAGGTCCAATCCGTTTGTTGACGGTGGGCTTTAATCTTTCACACAATACGCTCGATAAAACCTTATACGCGATGTTGAGGGGGCTTCAGCAACAACACCAACAACAAACGTCAGCCTCCAAATCCAACGCAGGATATCTCTTGCCAACAGGCGCTACTTCGCACTAGGTAGGCAATTCAGAAGTAAAGTCCTCTCTAGACGAACAAAAACAAAATGCTATATGTCACTCATTATTCCCGTCCTGCTATACGGTGCAGAGACATGGACGATAACAACATCTGATGAGTCGACGTTTCGAGTTTTCGAGAGAAAAGTTCTGCGAAAGATTTATGGTCCTTTGCGCGTTGACCCTGCGAATATCGCATTCGATGGAGCGAAATATGGGTTGTATTAGATATACGACGACGTTGACATAGTTCAGCGAATTAAAAGACAGCGGCTACGCTGGCTTGGTCATGTCGTCCGAATGGACGAAAACACTCCAGCTCTGAAAGTATTCGACGCAGAATCCCGCGGGGGAAGCAGAGGAAGACCTCCACTCCGTTAGAAGGACCAGGTGTAGAAGGACTTGACTTCGCTTGGAATCTCTAATTGGCGCCACCTCGCGAAAAGAAGAAACGACTGGCGCGCTATTGTTAACTCAGCTAAACCCGCGTAAGCGATTTCTACGGCAGTAAAGAAGAAAAATAAAAATGTCAAGTACCAAATTTGGTTGAAATCGGTCGAGCAAGTCCCGAAATACATTAATTTCCCTAAAAGTGGGCGGTAGACCGCTCCTTGTAAAATTTAGTGTCTCAGGCATATTCAGTTACGGATTTATTGCACTTTAAGTAGTTATATGGGGAGTGAACGGGGTCACCTTCCGATTTCATCCATTTTCACACTGTCGATAGAAGATCTTATAATAAATTTGCGCTGAGCAAATTTTCAAAATTTGCTTCTCACAGGTGTCCCTTGCTACTGCGATCCCGTGTAGTAAATTACAGTTTTATATCTTAATTTAGTGCTTAGTTATTGCCTTTAATACGTTTTCGGTTAATGCTGGCTTGTGTACAAGTCGTGGCTATTACTCCCCTCTACGAACTCGTAATTTTTGTTTGGTACTAAAGAATCCACATTCCAAGTTTCATCGAGATATTTCAATTTTTGCTAAAGTTACAGCTTGCGCGGACAGACGGATAGACAGACAGTCACCCGGATTTCAACTTTTCTCGTCATCCTGGTCATTTATATATATATATATTTATATAAAAGCTGTTGCTTGAAAAGTCTTGTTGTGACTTCAGGACGATCGCTTGCTGATTGACCACGATCCATAATACCGCACGTATGTCATCGCATCCTGGGAGTACTCGGTCATGAGCCTTGAGCTGCTAATGTATGTTGATGCCAAAAAGAACACCGACCGATATTAGCGCGACCTCTTCGTGGCATCGTAACAAATTTCACTCTGTAATTGATCACTTTGTGTGCAACACACATAACGTTTTCACTGAATAATTTTCAAAAATTTTTGACGCAAACGAGACAAATTTGAACGATTCAAATAATTGAAAAACAAAACAAAAAAATTGAAAAAAAAAAAATTTTTTTTGGAAAAAATTAACTTTTTGGAACTTTCCAATTTTCCGACTTTTCCTCACGAAAAGCATACAGCTTTTTTATTTCTAAACCTTCCTTGATCCACAATGAACAACCTCTTAAAATTTCATCAATATTGGTTCAGCCGTTCTCTTAGCGTTACTAACGAACAAACATTCATTCGTTTGTATGAGAATAAGAAAAGGACTGTTTTTAGGGGTTTTCCGGCAATTATTCGATTTTTTTTTCTCCGCAGAAACCATCCCTGAACCTCAACGAACATTTTAAAAAAAGAATTATCAAATTTGGTTCAGTCGTATGAAAGTTATGAGCGTACATACATTTTGACGATTCATTTTTTATATACATACATACATATGTATATAGATAGAAGAAGATGTTGTCTTGAAGTCACGAAAATTTCAAAAAATAAACCTAATTTCCAAAGTTATAGTTGTTTGTCTTGACCCAGTTCCAAAAAAGGGAACTGATCCTCCGATCAGGACCGAGTTTATGATGTATTCTAAAAGCTGTATAAATTTCATTAAAATCTACTGAGCGGTTTTCGAGTTACAGTTGTCACCAGTTTAAAAAAAACATAGTTTTGAGAAAAACGCGTTTAAAGTTTCACACTAGCATTTTGAAGTGCCCGAGCGTTCTTTGTTATTTTTCGAATAACTCAAACACTAATTATCGGATCAACGTAAAATTTCCAGAGAATATTTACAATTAACGAAAATGCAAACAAAAAATTAATTTTTTGAAAATTCTGACTACCCCTAACCCCTTAAACGAGTCGTACTTCCCCATCATGGATGACTGGGTAAGAAATGATGCATTAGGCTGAACCATCAACGGATTAGTCAAAATTCTGAAAATATTATTGCACATTTGTTTTAATTTTTAAGCATAACACCTGCAAAAAGATTAGTTATAACATTTTGCCTATGAAAAATAAGGGTGAAGCTATAAGCAACGAAACGTGTTTTTCGTCTTGTCTGTTTCATTCGGTGTGGGTTGTGCCGTGGCTCAGCATTTATTGATCGACAACAAAGACGGTTTTGTCGCATTTGGTGCGCGTTGGCTCTATGAAAATACATAAGAAGTTCGACAACAGATCTTCAAACAAGTCAACGCCCGAACATGCGTTTTCGTTTCGTCTTGTTCGGTGTGGGTTGTCATATATGAAGCTATGGGCAGTTGTCGTATGAGACAAGAAAAACTGTTTTGACTAATCCGGTGTGGGTTCAGCCTTAGCCTTAAGCTAACGTTAATACTAGTTACACTCTCCAAATCTCATTTTTTCCCTCATCGGTAACAAATTATCAGCGAAATCCATGGTATTCCTCAGCATAAAAAGTTTCATCTCTGCGAATTTGTGTGATAGCTGGATCTTTTAACAACACTTACCGATCCAAACGGGGTTAGATCGCCGAACCTGCGTAGAACCGGCTGTCATGGGAATTGTAATAGCTGGATCTTTTATTTGAGGGCGGTAATACATGCATATTCTTGAAAGTTTCAAGGACTCCCAACTATGTGAGAGCCTACAAGCTTTTTACATTCCGAAGGAGGTGAGTTTAAACTGTAGTTTTTTGAAGAGCATACATATTGCTCTTTTTCTGAAACCAAACTTCAGAAACTATCTTCGAAGTACTCACAGAAATAATGAATGGTTTCCACATCTGTCTATCTTCAACGTCCCATTCATCGTTTGAGCATTGACGAGATTTACCTCAGATATTTTGAAACCCATTTAAACGTCTTTGCTGTGCTTGTGATAGAACTCTTCGGATGTGACAGATTGCTTTTCTTCTAAACGGAAGGCGATATCATATTATTCTTATGTGTCCTCTTCATCATCGGACATAACCTCAATCTCGCTATTCACGATCAGATCTAAAATCTGCTGCTCTGAAAATTTACTTGCCATTGTACTAATACATTACAAATGTGCAGCGGTCGAGACGTTTAAAAAAAATTCAGGATAAAATGTATTCAAATAAGCTTATTGGTAAAATGTATACACCAATTTGTTAATTATAATTGTAACAACATAACTAAACATACCTTCGAGTCTTTTTTACTTTACAAAACCGCTTTTACACTCAGCTAACCACACCTATTTTGCTTTAATATATATTGTCCGAATTAAGTCAGAACAGAGAGAAAAAATCTTGATTTTTAGTACAAATAATATTATATATGCAGCTGGCTGGATGGTCGTTTATGGAAAACGTATTTTAAAATATGTGCAGTAGGCTGATCATGAGCACCGAGGTGTTTACACAAATAAAAAAAAAAACAAATTTCAAAATATATGATTATAAACTTGTACATAGATTATTCATATCCTATTTTAAAATGTCTGCATTTTTTCCATATGATGTGGAAAATTCCTATTATTTCTTGTTACGAATGTGGAAAATAAAACATATTCTTACCTTTTCTCCACTTTGGTTGCAGCCATTTTGACTTTGACTGTGAGACAATTGGCGTTTTGATGGAGTGCAGCCTACACCATTGTTGTGGGTGTTATTATTGTTGCTGCCGGCAGCAAGATGTTTTGCTGAGCTGCCATTGCGTTTATGGTTGGAGGCTGTTCTGCAGTTGCCCGAGTCCCCCACTTTTAATGTTGGTTCGGTTGGTGATTCAACACCATCGGAAACAGCTGTTACGTGAACTGAATTTTTAAAATTGTTATTTGAATTACAATCCAAATCCCCCATAGATTTATGGCGTTGTCTTTTTGAACGATTACTATTGTTTTTATTGGAACTTGTTTGTATGGCAAGTATTCCATTATTATTGCCATTATTACAAGTAGCTCCTGCATTAATATTTGAAGCTTTAGGCTTATCATCGATGTTAATTGTATGTTGTTTATTTTTCTTACTACTATTATTCACATTTGTTTGCTTTTGGTTTATATTATTTTGATTGCTTCCACCTATAGTGGGGGTGACTGTCGTTACTGTTGTCCACAGTGATGTTGGTGAATTCATTGTTTCTGGCGAGATACTTCTGCCACCACCGGAAAATTTACGTCTAGTCTCTATTCCCGAGCGCTTATCATGTACCCACTTTTTAAGCCGTTTAACAAATGGCATTATCATAAAAAATGAATTGGCGTTTATACCCAATTTGGCTTTTGATATGGCATCATTTTTATTGACCGGCAGCGAGTCGATCGGAAACCAATCACAGCATTTTATCTCATTGCGAGTTCGCGGTGAGAATTGTGTATCAAGTGATACGTTGCGCACTATATACAAGCGTGTATATTGATAATTGAAAACAGCCTCAATGTAGTCATTTGGTACTATTAATTTCGTTATATCGTAGCCAGTCTCTTCATATACCTAAATTTAAGAAAAATTAAAGTAAGTTTAATATCATAATATCTAGTTTTATTGTTTATATTCTAAGGATATCAAACTTACTTCTCTTGTGGCACAATGCACCGGATCTTCGTTCTCATTGACTTTACCTTTCGGAAAGCCCCATGAACTTTTTGCAAAATATGATTGCACTAAAAGGCAATAGTTGAGATCCTCAGATATTAAGATAGCTCCATATGTGGGAACTGCGAGTTTATAATTTTTCCAATCATCTAATATTTTATCAATCGACGGTAAATGTTCACGTAGAAATGGAATATGCTATTAAGAAAACAATTTAGCTAATAATATATGTAAATCTTTCAAATAAATACCTTGAATATCTGTATCGCGAACTGCTTCATACCACATGTTGGTAATTTTCTTTTTCTCAATTCTTCGCTGTGTGGGTTATCTCCAGATGCAGCGCAAAAGAAATCCAAGTAAAACCAATGCGCTAACTCAATTTGAAAGCAAATGCGAATAAGATTGCTCAATTCCATATCAGGAACATTAATAATAAAACGACTTGCCAAATCATCAAGTATGTCGGACGGAATTTGTAAACCATTCTTGGTGACTATACTAACCACAGAGTTGTTGCTTCTTCCTGGAGTTCCAGTTGAGACTGCTTTCAATATTGAGCTATGGGAATTCGTTGTTGTTTTTTCTACAATTAAAGATGTTGGTAGCGGCGTTGATGGTGGTGATTTCGTAAGGTTCGATGCATTTGAACTGTTCTGTCGATTTTCAATTATTTTGGTATTTGTATTTGTTATTTTTAAAGCAGCCAATAAGTCAGTCGTAGTTGTTAAGGGAATTGTAGCCTGCTGACTTTCCAAAGGCAGATTACTGTTATTGCACTGGAGTAATTGAAGTTGACTTTCTTGGTTTGCTATCAAATGCCGAACATCAATTTCCTTGTCATTGTTGGTATTCATATTCAGTGCGTTTTTAAGCGTTATCGCCTCTAATGTATATAAATGGGAGATGTTAAATTTAATTAAAATTAAATCTTTGGAAATATATTAACAATAAAATAATTACCTCTATCATTACTGAATTTCTTAGGTGCTTCAAAAAAATTTAAAATGCTTTGACTAACGCCAACGACGCCGTTATTTGCTGTATTAATGTTGTTTTTGTTCTTATTACTTTCCAACAATGTCGCATATCGGCCATCTAACAATTGAAAAGTATGCGTCGAGGACGCCACGACCGAATTAAAAGCTACTTCCATCACTTGTCCAATATTCTTAACGTTTCTCTTTCTGTTTTAGAGCTTAACAGCTTACGTTTTATAAATGCTTGTTGAATTCGCGTTAATTGTTGCTAAAAATTTTCGAGGCAACAAAACAAAAACCGTAATTTTCCGATTAGCTTCTCGTCAAAATATTAGCGAGTTCAATTTGTCCCGACGAATACAATTTTGGTAAGAAACGAGTTGAAATGTAACTACGTTTTTCTTTTGAAGTTCAAGAATTGAACAATATTATTTAAACTCCTTAAGCACTACAACTTTTTTTCAATTATATACACTTAGAACGATGTAGCCCAAAAATTATCAAACTTTAACATCCACAACCGAATCACTAGACTGCTTCTTTTGATGGGATATTTCACTAATTTAAATTTGTTTTTATTTTCTTTCAGAGCCACTTTTGTGGAGAGTTATCCATAACACAGGGTTGATACGAGTCTCTAAAATGTTTCTTCTCTCCGAGTACGGCAACTCCTTGACACCCTCACATTCCACACTCTCCACAATGTACGCACTCTGCCTTAGTGTTGGTATATTTATACACTTTCTAAATGGCGATCTAGGGAACAATATATCTTCTTCGTACCCTCACAATCTTATTATTATTTTATTTTAGCACAGTTTTATGTATGTACAATTAAGCTTATTAATATTTTATTTCCTAGTCAATTATCAAACTTTTCCGTTGCAGTAAATTCACTTTTTCAATTGCAGTAAATTCACTTCCCCGTTGTTTAACTGCGTGTCGTAGACTGAAAAAATAAGCTTCCCAAACTATGATGCCGTTGTAATTGAATTTTTTAACAACGGCCAACGTTGCCATCCTAAAAGACCTACATTACATTTATTAAGATTTTCTTGGAATTTACCATGATTATACATTTATTCAATACAACTAGAAATACATAAAATATTTATTTATCTAGATTTTTCTTCATAACTTCAATCATTTTTTACATCAAAAGTTATGTCAGTATAAATCCAAAAAAAATATTAATATTCGGATAAAGATTCAATACTACCATATATTATGATTAATATTATAAAATAGATACAAGTGTTGTGAGAAAATCGCACTTTGTGCTATTTTAATTTGTTATTTTTCCTTTGGCATTTCTATTTAATTTCACATAATTAGTAAGAAATGTATTGAATAAAAAATTGAGATATAAAGAAACGCAAATTACTTGAATTTCTTTCGCGACTGTAGAAAAAATTCTTAATATTTCATTTAAAAATAAGATAAGGTATAAAACATTTATATATGCAGTGTTTTGAAGTAACGACCCATTTTATTGTCAGATTGTCAAAATTATGAATTCCAGATCAAGGTAACAACGACCATTTCGTTAAAAGTGAACCTTATTTGCTGAAAAGTAAAAAACGGAACCTGTTGATAGAGCCATCAAGAGAAAAACCAAGGCTGACTCTTTTTAATTTTCCCGAAAAATTATGGCTGAAATAAATGAGGAATTTGGATTTGGCTCATTCAGTAGAATTGTACGAAAACGCGGTAGTGCTCAATTGTTTGGATGAATGAGTCGAAAAAAACCATCGCTGTCCAAAGAAAACATAAGAGTACAGTTGAAAAGACGTTAAATTTTAGAAAAGAGTAAAAGGAGTGAGCTCTGCCTCTGCGAATGATAGGCACCTTGCCGCGGTGCAGGGGCTTAGGCGCAAGGCATACTCGGCGCCCTCCAATCCTGTGTGGTTGGTCCTGTTAAGCACGGACCACGCGGGATGTTGGGTGCCGCATGCATGCGCTAACCAAGAGCTACCACCTCCTAATCCAGGGTGTTATGCGACTCCTGTGCCCATTCGAACTTTGCAGCCAGGAGGTTAATGTGGCGGTATTTTAACGGAGCCTTCCCAACACCGGGCCGAATTGGGAAGTAACTGTGGCCTTACCGCGCCAAGAGGCTCTGGCGTGGCGGACCTTCCAGTTCCCCAGCAAGAACATAGACCCGACAGCTCACCCTGTTGAGCCAAGGGTCGCAAGAAAAGGATTAACAACACTAACACTAAACAAAAATCGGATATAACGACGGATCAAGAGCAACGACAAGGGACAACGGAAGCGGGAAAGGAGAAGGAGATCGGTGCAGCGGAAGGTAAGGCGGGTCGAGGGGCTAGGCGGAAGTTTAGCTTCCCCGACGCTCTTTCGCCAGAGGAGCTTTCGCTGTTTGAGGGCAAGCCAGAGAGGATGATGACGACGTGCCTTCTTGCAGTGGCGCTCACCTGGTGGAAACGCCTGGTGCCGCTGTAGCAGCAACGAGCGTCGCCAAGACTCGAGTGAGTCGCATCAGGCAGAGCCTGACGGCGCGAGCAGGAGAAGGAGGAGAAGGCGCAGAAGAGGTGGGCAACGCCCCCTCCCAGAAGCTGGTCAACCCGGCGGGTGCGACAATCCTCACAGGAAAGGGATGAGTGGTTCCACCATGAAGTGGTACCTACGGCACCTCCGTGACGGGAAACCCCGGAGGCAGCGGAGGCTTTAGCCAGGAGCAAGAGCAAAGGGAGCAACGCAACCCCGGCAAAGGGGCAAGGCAGCGGTAACAGCAACCGTGACCCGGTCAGCACAACTCTGACCGTAAGGCGGGGCGATAGCAGGGCACTGCCCGCAGGCACGTATGCCCAAGCCGCAAAACGCAAGAGCGGCCAAATCACGACGCAGGAGCCCCCCGATCCAAAAGGGTGCGGGGCACAGACGCAAAGGCACCCAGGGGCCAACCATCTGGACCGGCTCCCCATCGGGTGGAGGAGGGGCGGCGCAGATATGCGGATGCTGTCAAAGGCATCCGCATGGCTGTTCTGCCTATCAAATACCCGGCGGAGTCGTTGAAACCGGAGAAGCTCACCGCGCTCCAGGACCTTCTCATGGATGAGGTGTCTAAAGGAGAAGACTACACGGCGTCCTTCCTAGGCATCGACTTCAGAGGAGGAGGTATGATGCAGGTAGACTGCCTGGACGAGTCGTCCGCCGACTGGCTGAGGGAGCACGCTCCAAAGCTGGAAAGCTGGACTGGTCCTGTCCTCTGCGCGAAGAGGGTGGAAGATGTGCCAATCATGCACGGCATGACAATGTTCCTCCCTCGGTGCGGGGACAGGACCTACGAGTACGCCTTGGGCCTGGTGAGGAACCAGAACCGGGGACTCAGTATCTCGTCCTGGTGCGTTGTCGGCAACAAAAAGGAGAACTTAGGAGGCTACACTTACATATAGACGACGAGTCGTATAAGTACGTCCGGGCCGCGAGCTTCCGCCTGTTCTACAGGTACAGCACGGTCGCCATGCGGCCCTACAAGCCTGCTGACACCAGGAGCAAGGGAGCCACAACGCCTGCGACTCCACAGGACAAGGGCGTCGATAACCAAGCAGTGCCGGAGTCCGTCCCTGAGCAGCAAGGATGGAGGTGGACGAGGTGTCGGAGCAGCCCTGCACAGACGTCCCCGATGATGGCCAGAATACGGGGCTACCCTCCAGACGGGTTAGGAGGCCCAATGGACAGCATTTCCTCGAGCCCTTATTGTAATGGCCGTTAACATGGAAATTGCCCAAGTGAACCTGCATCATGCGGCGGCAGCCTCAGCTGTCATAACAAGCAGGTTCACTGCGGAGAAACTGGGCACACTGCTGATCCAAGAGCCTTGGGTCCACAAAGGAGAGGTAAAAGGCCTCAAGACGGAGCATGGCGATCGGCCTGTATCGCCACGGCGACAATCATGTTTACCCGCGCCTGTAGATGTTTCACATCAAAAAGTTGAGAACAGATGCAGATTGCTGAGAACAAATTAAAAATGCTACAATATACCAGAGAATGTATAATATAGAGAAGGTTCACGGGCAGCACTGTTCTACTACATTTCATTTTTTGGAGGGGTACTCGTTTCTATTAGTGGATTTCACCACAAAATCAGGGGTACTCGTTTCTATAAGCGGATTTCACCAATATTTAACAGAAGCGTCGAAAATAGCAGAATTGAGCATTTTCAGTGTTAAATGAGAAAAGTGATGCTAAATTCAATGTACGCTTACAGATTCGCATATTTACAATGCGGAAACGGCTATGGATATCATTTATAGATATTGTCCATATATTTGATATCAAAGCACATAAATATGTATGTGCAATTTGACACATTTAATGATGAATTGCACTAAATCTGTTGAAATGTATAATAAAGTCATATTTTTATTATTACTTAAATATTTAATTAATATACTTAGGTTTGATAAGTTATATTTTTATATACATATGTACATAAGTATGTATGTATTTATTTGCTTTGGGCATTAGAAGTTTTGATAACATCTTAAAAGACCATATCATATGCATACAATTATGTGTACTTGTAAAAAGATTTTAAAAAACCTTTCGCATAATGCTCACATATTCACATATGTATGTACATATGTAGTTTTGTGTTCATGTAAACAAATTTGTCTACACAAAACTTTGTTTGTAAATATACACACCCATTGTTTCATACAAAAACTCCGTTGTCACGGACAACCAATGGCCGAACTTTACGTTTTATGAAAAAGTCAATGTGTCGAAGGACTGACGCGACAAATAAAAAAAAAATAAACGAATGACCGCCGATTGTCACCGCTACCCTTGCCGCTGTACAGCTCCGCCTACAAACCAGCGTAAATATGTACGAGGTGTGTTCAAAAAGTATCGCGAATCGTAACTGACAGTTTTCTTCGATTGCAGGGGCGGGGTGCATCATGAGTTCTTGCCACAGGGAAGAACGGTCAATATTTGTGGAAGAACAAAAATTGGCTTTTGCACCACGATAACGCCCCTGCTCACACACGTCGTTGCTTGTGCGCGACTTTTTGGCCAAAAACAACACACTAATGATGCCGCAGTCACCGTATTCCCCTGATCTTGCCCCCTGTGACTTTTTCTTGTTTCCTAAACTGAAGAGGCCCATAAAAGGACGACGTTACGCTTCTCTTGATGGGATAAAGACGGCATCGAAGGAGGAGCTGAAGAAGATAAAAAAAAATGATTTTTTGAAGTGCTTCGAAGATTGGAAAAACCGTTGGCACAAGTGTATAATATCTCATGGGGATTACTTTGAAGGGGACAAAATGGATATTCATGAATAAATATATAATTTTTGAAAAAACACAAAATTCGAGATACTTTTTGAACACACCTCGTACATGTGTTTATGCGTGAGCTTGCATACTTATCGACGCAGCTGCGTAAAAATATTTCAGAATTAGGAAATATTTTCTACATTCCTTGACAAATACAGTCAATCCCGGTTATGTGCCACATTCAAAGATACAGATATTTGTAGTTAGTTAAAAATAAAAATATAATATGGTACATAAGTGAGTAAGGATACTTAAACGAGTGGTACTTAAAACAATAATTTCTACGTATTTCAAAAAAACAAACCGTGAGATGCAGCAAGATATAATATAGGCTGTTAAGAGTGATAGAGGGAAGGATTTGATTTTCCTTTAAGCGGAGAACTACTTAACCGGGATTGACTGTACACATAAATCAGAGGAATATTGAATATTTTCTTTGAATTATTTCTTGACTTGAAAATCGACAAATAAACTATGTTGTCGATTTTATTCTAGATATATATTTGCGGGGTTGTCACTTTTCTTCCATAAAATTTCAGAATATATTCAATTTATGAATTTTAGCTTTTGAAATCGTCGCGAAAAGACGCTTGTAGGCAAGGCATGCTCGGGGAGATGTAATGGCTTTTGCTTTTATGAATGAATCGAATATGCTTTTTGAAAGTACATACGTTTGCGTTCATGAATGAAAATTTTGTTGTTGTGTAATTTACTACAAATTTTGACGTCGGCAATTTGGCTGCCATATTGGTTTCTGATGCTTTTTCAAACGATTATTGTTTTTGTAGAACAATATTTGTAATTTTTGCGGGTGACATATCCACATGTGAACGCATGTAAGTATGTATGTTGTGTATGCATTGTTTGTGTGGGAATGTCATACGCACATATTTACATGTGTACTCATATTGTAAGTATGTATGTATGATGATTTTTGAGACTATTGTTGTTTTTCCAGAAGAATGTTTGTATTTTTTGATTTACATGCGTACGCATATATTATTTTTGTGAGAATGTCATACTCACATACAAACATATGTGTGTACGTAAATATAGAGAAGCGCGCGCTTTTTATATTACTGATAAATGATAATATTTTGATTTGAAATTGATTTGTACTTGCACACATATCTGCAGGATAGATGCGTATGAAAGTTTTAAATGATAAGAGGTGTGATTTACATACATATCTTATTATTGTAATATATTATGTTTTTAGGATATTATGATAACATATCATATACATATGTATATAGCATTGTATATGCATACATATGAAATGATATTACATTATCAAAGATAAGAAATATTTAAAAAGTAGCCTTTATTTGCACATTATTTACAAATATTGCTTGGAGAATTGCATATCTTAATAATAATGTTATCAATTTTGCATGAATTAACAAAAATTCGCAAAATGATATTCATATCAATTGATATGATAGCATGTAAACGTATAAAAATATAAGCCAAAAAGCCAACAGGCGTCTGTAAAAGCAATGTATATTTCTGAGCATAATTTTCATTGAATTCTCTGCTCTGTTCACTCATTTCTGTTAAATTTTCTCCTGCCGAGCCAAAAGTGGTGAAATCCACTAATAGAAAATTCATGGCTCTTGACAGTTCACACGCTTGTCCGTAGTTGAACCTTCTCTATATTATACGTTCTCTGCCTTTATTTCTAATTACAACAACTTCACCTTCTATTCAACATTATCTTAACTTTCAACTTTTTACTTCTATCTCAATAGCACGCTAACTAGAACCAGAGAACATATAATATAGAGAAGGTTCAATTGCGGACCAGCGTGTGAACTGTCAAAAGCTAACAAAATCCTATTAGTGGATTTCACCACTTTTGGCTGAGAAGGGGAAATGTTAACAGTGCTGAGCGAACAGAGCTGAGCATTCAATGAAAATTGTGCTCAGAAATATACATTTCTATTACAGACGTATGTTGGGCTTTTGGCTTATATTTTTATACATTTACATGCAATCATATCAATTGATATGATTATCATTTTGCGAATTTTTGTGAATTCATGCAAAATTGATAACATTGTAATGAAATTATGCTATTTCCAAGGTAATATTTGTAGTTAACGTGCAAATAAAAGCTACTTTTTAAATATTTCTTATCTTTAATAATATTGTATAATTTCGAATGCATGATATATGCTATATAAGTACATATATGAAATATTATCGTAATATCATAAAAAAACATTATATATTACAATATTAATATATGTAAATCACACCTCTATGCAAGTACAAATCAATTTCATTTCAAATCAAGATATTATCATTTATCAGTAATATAAAAAGCGCGCGCTTCTCTATATTTATGTACGTATACTCATTTGTATGAATGTGCGTATGACATTCTCACACAAATAATATATGCGTACGCATGTAAATCAAAAAATACAAACATTCTTCTGGAAAAACAACAATAGTCTTAAAAATCATCATACATACTTACAATATGAGTACACACGTAAATACATATGTGCGTATGACATTCCCACACAAACAATGCATACACAACATACATACTTACACGCGTTCACATGTGGATATATGTCACCCGCAAAAATTACAAATATTGTTCTACAAAAACAACAATCGTTTGAAAAAGCATCAGAAACCAATATGGCAGCCAAAATGCCGACGTCAAAATTTATAGTAAATTACACAACAACAAAATTTTCATTCATGAACTCAAACGTACTTTCAAAAAGCATATTCGATTCATTCATAAAAGCAGACGCCATTACATCTCCCCGAGCATGCCTTGCCTACAAGCGCCTTTTCGCGACGATTTCAAAAGCTAAAAATCATAAATTGAATATATTTCTGAAGTGTATGAGAAGGGAAAAGTGTCAACCCCGCAAATATATATCTAGAATAAAATTGCTAACATAGTTTATTTGTCGATTTCCAAGTCAAGAAATATTTCAAAGAAAATATTCAATATTCCACTGATTCATGTGTACAGTCCATCCCGGTTAAGTAGTACTCCGCTTAAATGAAAATCAAATCCCTCCCTCATCACTCTTAACAGCCTATATTATATCTTGCTGCATCTGACGGTTTGTTTTTTTGAAATACGTAGAAATTATTGTTTTAAGTACCACTCGTTTAAGTATCCTCACTCACTTATGTACCGTATTATATTTTGATTTTTAACTAACTACAAATATCTGTATCTTTGAATGTGGCACATAACCAGGATTGACTGTATTTGTCAACGAATGTAGAAAATATTTCGTTATTCTGAAATATTTTTACGCAGCTGCGTCGATATGTATGCAAGCTCACGCATAAACATATGTACGAGGTGTGTTCAAAAAGTATCCCGAATTTTGTGTTTTTTCAAAAATTATTTATTTATTCATGAATATCTATTTTGTCCCCTTCAAAGTAATCCCCATGAGATATTATACACTTGTGCCAACGGTTTTTCCAATCTTCGAAGCACTTCAAAAAATCATTTTTTTTATCTTCTTCAGCTCCTCCTTCGATGCCGTCTTTATCTCATCAAGAGAAGCGTAACGTCGTCCTTTTATGGGCCTCTTCAGTTTAGGGAACAAGAAAAAGTCACAGGGGGCCAGATCAGGGGAATACGGTGGCTGCGGCATCATTAATGTGTTGTTTTTGGCCAAAAAGTCGCGCACAAGCAACGATGTGTGTGAGCAGGGGCGTTATCGTGGTGCAAAAGCCAATTTTGGTCTTCCACAAATATTGACCGTTCTTCCCTGTGGCAAGAACTGCAATCGAAGAAAACTGTCAGTTACGATTCGCTATACTTTTTGAACACACCTCGTACATATTTACGCTGGTTTGTAGGCGGAGCTGTACAGCGGCAAGGGTAGCGGTGACAATCGGCGGCCATTCGTTTATTTTTTTTTTATTTGTCGCGTCAGTCCTTCGACACATTGACTTTTTCATAAAACGTAAAGTTCGGCCATTGGTTGCCCGTGACAACGGAGTTTTTGTATGAAACAATGGGTGTGTATATTTACAAACAAAGTTTTGTGTAGACAAAATTACAAACATGAATGATTCTTTCAAATTTGTTTACATGAACACAAAACTACATATGTACATATGTGAGCATTATGCGAAAGGTTTTTTAAAATCTTTTTACAAGTACACATATTTGTATGCATATGATATGGTCTTTTAAGATGTTATCAAAACTTCTAATGCCCAAAGCAAATAAATACATACATACTTATGTACATATGTATATAAAAATATAACTTATCAAGCCTAAGTATATTAATTAAATATTTAAGTAATAATAAAAATATGACTTTATTATACATTTCAACAGATTTAGTGCAATTCATCATTAAATGGGTCAAATTGCACATACATATTTATGTGCTTTGATATCAAATATATGGACAATATCTATAAATGATATCCATAGCCGTTTGCGCATTGTAAATATGCGAATCTGTAAGCGTACATTGAATTTAGCATCACTTTTCTCATTTAACACTGAAAATGCTCAATTCTGCTATTTTCGACGCTTCTGTTAAATATTGGTGAAATCCGCTTATAGAAACGAGTACCCCTGATTTTGTGGTGAAATCCACTAATAGAAACGAGTACCCCTCCAAAAAATGAAAAGTAGTAGAACAGTGCTGCCCGTGAACCTTCTCTATATTATACATTCTCTGACTGCGCCTTCTGAACAATCCGGCAGCCTTTATGTAGTAGATCGTTAACCAAACATCGCCACTTGGACATTCTGGCAACTACAAATTTTCTGTCTAGTTAATTCTGGCAATTTATCGCCGATTCGATTTTGTTTTAGCATTCATGTTCGTCACAATATTAATAATTAACGACGTTTAATAATTTGCTCAAAGTGTGCTATTTCTATGTCCATGACTGTATGTTCACTGCACAATAAGTTCCCGCATGGCTCTTACAACCTCTTTGCAAGCGAACCTCCCTCTCCCGTTTGTGCGACCCCTCCGAAAAGGAACGTTTTATAAATCTACCGTTATATGATTTCGATTACAATCAACTTAAACCGTACTGCACAAGCAGGCACCAACCACTAAAACAACAACAACATTAGCAATCATTTTTTGATATGCTCCTCGGCAATGGTTGGCGAATCGAACACAGCTTATGTATGAATAACTTACAATGGTTCCGCCCGCAGTATGTGCTCCCCTACATACTTTTAGTATGATATACGAAATGCTATCAGCTGTGATACTTCAAATCAATTTTTATTTCTGCTGAATAAAATTTACTATTATTTTAAATATTCATAATCTTGTTGCAAATGTTTTAAGGAATTGGTGAGGAGGCGGAGGTTTGAAAACAGGTTTGCCTTCTTTGTCCAGATAATCTTCATATTTTATAACATTCACAAGGTCCATATGTAGACGTTCGCAGAGTTTTGCTGAATAATAACTGGTGCAGTCCAAAGTCAACAGTGGATAAAGCAATTGTCGACCAAGCTTTTTTATCTCTTCTATCAGACTTGCGCCGATCGCACGTCCGCGTAGTTTTGCGTCTACAGCTAATATATGAATATGCAATGCTTTCAAAACGTTGTATCGTACATAGACATTGGAGTCTCTTTCAGCGCATGCTAAGATTTTTAAAGCAGTACCCCATTTAGTAGGTCCGAATCGCTCGGCATCTTCGAATAAATGATCGGCTTCGTTACTACTCTTTGGTCCGGAAATTAAAACTCCAACAATCTGTTCCTCATTCAATGCCATTAAACAAGTTCCGTGAGATATCTGTGACATGTTAAATTTTTCATCCTCCGGATCTTGTTCTTTTGGATCACTTCCGATTGTCAAGGGCTCTTCCAGATAGTAATGTGATCGTAGGAATTCTAGTACTTTGTCACGATGACATATTTGTATTGTACGAATTTCTATACCATCCCGAATTGATAATGAACTTTTGTATATATTCGCTGGTGCTTTCTCTTGTATTTTATCCCCTGCCATGTTCACAGTTGTCTTTTGTCCCTAAATGCAATAGTGAAACGTGATGATATGAAAACATACCCACCGTTCTATTTGTTCACTATCAAATCGCGCCAATGATAACAAATACAACTATTTTAAGGGTATTCACGATATGAGAATATTAAATGAATATAAAAAACCAATAGAGACTTTATGTCTATATGCAAAAGCAAAGGTTTTTTTTTTTAAGTTGTGTATTTTGTTCTTCATCTTCATAAAATTTTTATAAACATAAATTGTATTTCTCTTTCATAAGTAGGATGAAGTCTAAACGCGATAATAGTAATGAGCTTTTCAAATGTTTTTGCTCCCATTTTACAGAAACAGCTAGCAGAGTGTTGCCACACCATTAATTTTTGGTTTGATTTATATCATATATAGATAGTTACATTTTTATTTTTATACAAATTTATTATTAAATTAGATAAGTTCTACCTATATTAAGTGATATTTCTCCAATGCTTTCTTTTCATCTTCATATATTTTTTTATTTAGTGAATTCCTGAAATTTCGATACGAGAACACTGGCAATGTTTTTACTGCAACTTGCAATTTGCAATAGTATACGGCTGGTTTTAATCATTCGGGCGAAATTTTGATTTTAACTTTTTATAGATTATGGTATAAATTAATCTCTCCATCGTTAATTATAAAGTATAAAAATGTGAAAATGTGAAAATATGAAAATATTTTATAATTAATTATCAAGTTCTATGGAATGATAATGCTTTAAAAGTTGTACCAGCAGGTGTATTTGTTGTGAATGAAGGATATTAAATCCAACTGATGACCATTAAACCAACAAGAAGTTCCTATTTAACTTGTCGCGTTTAATAAAATTTTCTGAAACAATTGGGCTGAAAATGGATTGATACGACGAACATATGGTACACTAGTGTTATTTTTCCGTCATACATATTCAATGTTTGGACTGCGCAAATAAAAGGTACTTAAATATACATAATTACTCGTCTATATTAATTTTATGGTAAATCCCTAAGATAGTTTTAAGAAAAAAGTGCTTTATTTACTTTGTTTTATGCTGATTGCGTGGCGGACCATATACTAATATTAAAAATTTACTAGACAGTACATATCTGGTCTGCCCTGAAAAAGGCCATGAACATTCTATTTGAAACAATATTATTTTGAGTGGGCATAATTATAGGATAAAGACCGTGGCGAGTTCATATTATGCTGCATAAATATTTTTGCAAAGCTTTGTTTTTGTAAGAAGTATTTTAGAATTTAGTCATCAAACATTAACGCCAAGCTGGGAGTATGTAACCTGAGGAGATTTATACAATATCAACCTCACTACAGATAAACCACTTGCGCAAAATGATCGTGATGGTTCTATTGCACAGTATTTGCGAGAAGGAAGACGATGTCGTCGAAATGGCCGTCATGGGCCGGTTATAAATCCCGGCTCGTTAGTTTACGTTGCGTACTCCACAGAGTATTTCCAAAATATCACATTGAAATAACATAATTGAGGAAATAACCTAACAAACAAATTATCTTTTGACTTTAAATAAAATTATTCTTTAATACTTTAAACAAAATTAAATTATTTGAGTGAAATTCCACACAGCACTGGTCGTTGATCAGGACAGGAGTGGCTCAAGAGCTTTCGGGGTGTAGATACTCTGAAAACATATAGAAATTCTAAATCAATCAGTGTATAACAAAAAATATGTACCATTAATTAATGGTATATAATATTTTACTATCAATACAAAAAAATATATAAATATATTCATATAACTATCAAAATAAATTATGATAAAAAATGCTGAGTGAATTTATGTAAATACTGCTAATTTCTTATGCCTCATTACAGAAGTCCAAATGAAGTATACCCATAAATACATCTATACAACTGCGATCGATTGGATGCGCAAAGCAAGGTGGCTTATGAGAACAACAACAGCTGTATCTAACGTTAACTAAAGTGAGACAAAAAACGACTAGCATAAAACAATTTTACTTAAAATACATTTAGTAATTCTAGCAACGAATTCTGATTAGAAATAAGGAAAGACGAAAAGGATGCAACAGCGGGCAGTAGATGTCATGAAAGTTTTTGTACTCAGCAAATTGCAAATTAAACTATTTTGTATTTGTATATATTAAAATTTAAGTTAGCGCTATATACATATGTATATGTACAACAAACGCACTATACGAATTGATTTAATTCTTCAAACCTACACTAAACAAAGTCAACGGCAGTGAAGAAAGTCTGTGAATTGCATGTCAAAACGAATACAACTTTTTATTGTGTAATGATTAACAGTGACAAACACACAGATCTTGTTCCACTAGTTCTACCAACGCGTAGCCGTAGAATCACAACGAAGATGTTCAAATTGCGTGAAAGAAACTGTATACTAGCGGTCGCCGTGCTGGTGCTAACTCCCTGTCTTATCATCTTATTTATCATGGGTCCAGAACTATCCACCGAACAGTCATTGTCACAACAATTGGCCGAATGTCGTTTCCGTCTACAGTACCTAGAATCGATGTACCGATCGCGGCAGGAAGATGTGGCTATACTTTCACAGTATTTACATCTTAGTAATGCTACAAAAATGACTTTGGCATCTGTAGCGCCATTTCCGCCAGTAAATGATATGAACACGAGCACATCGGCAATGCCTGGTTCGGGTTTGCCAACTTTACTCAAATCGTTAAGCCCGGAAGCAAGACAATTAATTAAAAACGCAACACACTCACACACAACGCAGCGCTTCAGTTCATCTGCTGTAATACGACTGCCGACGTCCTACAACTTTCTTCCACATTTACTCGATGATGCGGCATCACTGCGTCCGGCTTATATACGTTCGAAGGGTCGAACAGATGTTAGCATTGTGCTAGGCATACCGACGGTCAGGCGTGAAAAGCAGTCATATTTGGTGAGCACATTGCAGAACCTCATTGAAAACATGAATGAAGAGGAGCAAAATGAGACGTTGATTATTGTGTTCATTGGCGAATCAGAGGAGGAAACTGTGCATGCAATCGCCAAACAAGTCGAGTTGAACTTCGAAGCGTATGTTGATTGTGGCCTCATTGATATTATAGCACCATCGCCCTCGTATTATCCTAATTTCGACACGTTGCGTATAACATTGCAGGACTCTTTGGAGCGTGTGAAATGGCGTAGTAAGCAAAACTTGGACTTTGCGTACTTGATGTCTTATGCACAATCCAAAGGTAAGTCGTTAAAATTTTTTTCTGGCAACGGTTAGTACGTGCAAATCCTTTTACGGTCTCGTTTTCAAATCACAGAATAAAATGTTTTCAGACGTGTGTTTTGTCGCGACTTTTCCAAAACTTTTAAAAAGATCCACATACAGCTGCATTTTACTAATTCACTGTAAGAATTCAGCCTCCATATTTTAAGTTTCATTTGATCAAATTTAATATTTCCAGTATTGATCAGAATATATAGAAATTTTATCCTTTTAGGTACATTTTATGTCCAATTGGAAGACGATATATTGGCCAAATCACATTTTATTACCGCTATGAAGAAGTTTGCTATAACCAAGAGTGCCCTAACAAAACCCGATCAGCCTTCGTGGTTTTTGCTTGACTTTTGTCAGTTGGGTTTCATTGGTAAAATGTTTAAATCGGCCGAATTGCCATATCTAATTACATATTTCCAAATGTTCTATAATGATAAACCAGTTGATTGGTTGCTACACTATTTTATCGAGTCGAAAGTATGTCGCTCTGACAAAGATCAAAAGCACTGCAATTCGGAACGAGCCAAATATTGGCTGCACTATCGGCCATCGCTATTCCAACACATTGGTACTAGTTCCTCTCTCAAGGGCAAAGTGCAAAAATTGAAGGATAAACAATTTGGTTCCAAAGTACCAGCATTCCATCCCCATATGCATAATCCACCAGCAAGAGTTCGATCAAATATTGTCGCCTACAAGAACTATTTGCTAAAGCGTGCATATCGCGGTGAAACATACTTTTGGGGCTTACTGCCTCAACCTGGTGATCTGGTGCGCTTCATATTTGAAAAGCCAACACTACTACGCCGTTATCTCTTTCGTAGCGGTAATAGTGAACATCCATCGGATCGATTCTACAACACTACCGTTGAGGTGTTACCTGCCGATACTTTAAGCGAAAATTCGTCCGTTTGGAGTGCGTACAATTCTACAACGGATGAGTTTCTCATAGTGGGGGCATTCGATGCTTTCGGTGTCGCAGAGGGCGCAATCGATGCAAGAATTGGCGCCATCAAAGAGATACGTTTACATATACACGGTGACAGCGAGAATTGGGCACTTTTGAGTGAAATCGACTTGGAAACGAATAATGGTGCGCGCAGCGGGGCCGATAAATCTTCTTCGAACAGCTGATTGTTACAATATCGGAGCTATACCATCGCGGGAAACATAAAAACGAATCCAAGCTAAAAGGCGACATTGGAAAATACTTTTCATAGATAGGCTTACATCAACGAACTTCCACCAAGCGAAATGGTATGTAGAAAAACTGACTAACGAAATGAAATGAATGAAAAAAATGTATTGCTTATTTCACTGATGGTGGAGCAAAACTGAAATCAGAAGTAGTTTATGCAAAGCGACATGCATAAATGGGATAAAGAAAATAAGGTTTTGACCAAATAAAATTGAACATAAAGTATGTGCATCAATTAAAGCGTAAAATTATATAGCAAATATTGTAAAACACATATATGGTATCCTCTCTTTTATTGTGCGTAACGTGTGACCTTAATTTCACTGTTGTTTATAATTTGATATTAATATACTTAGTTGATAAGCCGGAACGATTTCGTGATATTTATAAACCCTATACAAATTAGTTGTTTAATATATTTTATCTCGAATATTATTTTTTTTTTAAGTAACCAAAATGTATTTGAAAATTTTCGCTTTAAATTGACAGTCCCTAAAAATCAATGGAGTAGTCATATTTAATTTCATGGATATGTACAATTATCACATTCATATATATTTGTACATATATACAAAGGTTAATTATACGTCTCTACATGCAAGAGTGCATGCATTATAATGTGGATCTGTGGAAATGCATCAGGCTACGTATATTTGTATTTATTTATTTAAGGTATCCTGAATTTCCATTAAATTGCATTGCCGGAATCGAAATCACTTCAAGACCTAAATTTCAATGTCAAAAAGCTTTTTGATTTCGAAAGTGATTGTTTCCATGCTAAAAGTTTGAAAATTTGTTTTTGTGCTTGGAGTGCAGAACAAGTCTGTAGTGGAAAGAAACTTATTCCTGTAGGATTATCGGAATTCCCTAATTATAATTTATATATGTACATACATATGTACATGTACACACTTAAGATGCGAAAATATTTTGGACTCATAAAAAATATGTTTGTATTGTAAAGTATCAAATACTTCAATTGATGATAGAATAAAAGATTAGATGGACAAGATTAAAGCTTTGGAGAAGTCATTATAAGGGTACATATTTTACAAGTCCGTGCTTGAATGTTAATAAAACAATTGCGAATAAGTGCTATTACACAAGCTTTTCTTTTGCAAAATACTCGTAAGGCAAATCTTTTTATAGATAATATTCAACTACTTATGTACGAAAAATTTTAACTGATTTCTCAAACTGTTCTGAATTAAATTTGTATAATTATTTGGTAATATTGAATTAAAAACAATAACATTCATTTGAACATACTCTTATATAAAAACATTTAATATAATTGAACAATTTCACTTTCACTCACAATTCTCAGAGATAAAGAATATATAAATATAGAGTGGGAAGTTTCTAGCGTTGAATTTGTATTAATGCGGTTTATGTAGCTTCTGTTTTACTTGTTATTATCTTTTTCTTAGAGTTTGGAAACGATTTTTTTTAATTAGTAAATGATTTATTCGACATTTGAAACTCGCGCGAAAAAAAAACAATGTTAATTTTTGAAATTTTTATATAAATCGCGGCCACGTCAGGAATGTACATATTACATGAAAAATACAATTTTTGCTTAAATAAATAAACATCGCCTTTACTTTTTTAATTACTATTTTTAAGAATAAATTACCATTAACCAAATTAAATATAATTGTATGGATATTTAATCATATTTTGCGTCCTCTAAATTTCTAAGAATTTGTATATAACACTTTTTCACCCATGAAATACACAAACTAGCGGTGTATGCTTTAGCAAGCGTTTTAAAACATTAAACCAAAAACTACATTATTTTTTATATTTTTATTTCCATTCCATCATTTTTAAGCGGGCAAACTAGCACCGTAATTTTTAGTCTTATTGCCACTACATTTAGTTAAGAAAATTATTTCCAAAACATTTGATATAAAACCTATAATTCCTTTTTAAAGGTGCCTATATTCAAATCAAAGTTCAGAGCATAACTGTTAAAATAATTTTGAATTCTAAAACATTTTATTCATATAATATAATAATATCTTGAAGGTTTGGAGCTATGTTATAATACTTCTCGAAATAGAGAAACGATATAATTTAGTAAAAGTCCCCAGCGGGATATGGTAGATATTGGTAAACGAGCGCTGTCCTAGGAAAAGTAAGAGATCATCCCTTTCGCTTACCGATGCCAAAGTTAATGAAGAATTCTTCGATGCCAAGGTCAATAGTAGAATAGAAAAAATTGCATATTAATTTTGTTTTATTTATGAAAGTGCATGTATGTATGTATTTCGTTATGAAAATAAGTATTTATATGTATAAAGAGGAATGGTTTTCTTTTAAATTTGTGGCTGAGTCTCTTTTCGTTTTTTTTTCAAGCAACGAGACTTGAAGAAACGGCCTTTGGCGAGTCTAATGCTTTTTGAATTTGGTGAGCATTCTCCGATTCGGTGAAATCTTCTACTTTCACACATTCTACAAAAAAAGTTGAAACCGTATGTATAAATTTGAAGCTATGTCCTTCAATGAAAAAAACACGAAAAACTTACCACATAGTAACGCATTAAAGTGCTTAAGTTCCTGGCGCAACAGTTCTCAAAATACAGGTCGCTTACCGTACTCCTTTTGAAGATGTTGGTACAGAAATATTCTGCGACTGCAATATTTTTAACAAATCATCGAAGCAGTTCCTTGTGATTTTATACTCACAGTCCACATTTTCCATTTTTCAATTAATTTGTCACAATTCGTTTTTTTGCGTACTTTCTTCTTTTTCAATAAATTCCATTTCAACATCAATATTGTCATAACTACATTTCACCGCATCCTCTTCCGAATCACTTTCAACATTTATGTTTTCAGCCATTCCGTAAAATTCACTTTCTTCATTTTTAATTAGTCTTCTCATATGAGAACATTCTTTCATTTCTTTATTCAAAGTTTAAACACAAAAATAAACAACATTTTTAATCAAAATAGCAGCTCACCTAAACACAACCAACTTTCTGCAAATTTTCTTCAAATTCTTTACGATTTGACGAAATAATGAAAAATTTTACTTATACATTTTATTCCATCAATTTGTATTTGTTGTTTTTATATATTGTATTGTAACGTTTTTCACGTACTTACATGATTGTAAATATGAAAACAGTAGAATTTATCAATGGTATTCGTGTCGTATCGAAGAGTTCTACATAGAGTTTTCTTCGAAGCATTCTTCAAAGAAAAATGTAAGCGGTGAACCATTATCCCGCTGGGTATATACGTACTTTTATAGGGTTTTCATTACAATAACGCTCTCTTAATAACTGACCTTCAAGTTACGTAAACTTCCATCATAAATTTTCTAACATTGGTAAAACCACAGTACAGAAAGAGCTAGTTGTTGGCTTTTTACAGAAAAATGGTATTCGGTGTATATTTCCATAGTATGAGGGGAAAGTGGTCCTAGTATTATCTTCTTAGCGGATAAAAGTAAAAGAATTTGTTTTAACGCCCAATATATTATCATGGCTTTCGTCTCCGTTTCGATTTCAATTACATATTTAGCATTTTTGAAAACAAAATGCATTTAATATTTGCACTTTTCACAACGTGAAAATTAATTACGAAAAAATAACACCCAAATTTGCAAGTAATAGCGAGATTCTTCAACCTAAAGCAGATCTCTATATTTGACTTGGACCAAAATAGACTACTCACTGCTACTACATTTCAAAGGTGATAGCAATAGTAATAATACTGTTAGTTTTGTTTTTAACGCTAAACAGAAAACACGAGATTTGGCTGATATTATTTGAAATTTAAAATGCTCTCGAATATTTAAAATAAGCGTATAGAAATATAGAATCCTAAACATTATAATAACGGCTTTTATATAAAATTAATAATTCGTTATTTACAAAAGCATAATTATTTTTTAAATGCATACATTAAGTACGAAGTGAGGCTGGCAACACTATTGTAGTTTTGCAGAAAAATTTGGCAACGAAAGTTTACATTATTTATATAATAACAGGAAAGGAATATATGTGTAAACTAATATTTGAAATTATTGAAATGGGTTTGTTTGTTGAAAAACACGTGTGCAGAGTTCAACTTCGGAATGGTCCACTAATATAAAAATAAGAAGCAAAACAATTTAAAATGTATAGATATATGTAGATATTTATTTTTTGAACATTTATTATTATATAAACGAAAATAATTGAACCTTTTGTATGATAATTTATTTTCACTTGAAAGCTGTACAGCTTAAATTTAATTAAGAAATAATAATAAAAATCGGTGTAAAAATATAAATCGTGTCATATGCTGTATTGTAAAATGACTCGAAACTTACTCTTAAATACTATGAAAATAGGCATAATAATGTATTTGTTTTTGATGTCTGCTTTTAGCAACTGTGTAATTATTTGTTAATATTGTCGAGTTTCGAGTTAGTAAAGTACTAAAATCACTTGAGTACAGTTTATATATGTGATTCAAACTTTTTACCAAAAAACCAAACAGCTTTCGATGTATAAAATATAAGAGAAATATTCGTCGCAGCTGAACATACAGCGGCAAAGAATTAAACAATAAATAAATAAATACAATAGGGATTGTTGGAAAACCCACAAAAATTAGTTTTATTCGGATCCAGAATACAGGTCAGCTGCCTATGTTTATTGCAAAAATATCGAATTGAAAATACCACTTTCTAATTTGTCATTATTATTCATATACGTTTTTAATATTTAAATTTATTTTGCATTCGTCGAATATGTTTATAAATATGTATGTATAATAATAGTAAATAGTTTTGAAGTTTATGTAATTTGAAGTGCAACATTTGATGTTTAATAACTTCGATTCTAATTAGATAATTTGTTTTTGTTGTTTAAATAAAAATACTTGGTTTTTAACAGTGATTTCCATGGTTTTTTACTTTGCGTTACAAATTGCATTTTCTTTCTTCAGTTCTAATCGATTGAATCGCATGGGCAAAGCGTAAAGCCTAAAAGCTTGCCACGATCAGTCAAAGCGGCGTCTAGCATATGCAGCAGGAGTGCGCGCCCTTATATCTACTTCATTTTCCACAGCGGATCGAGCTCGTTTAGTGGATCTTTAATTTCTTCCTTCTCCTTTGAAGCAATCTGGGGTGCAATCTTCATTTGATAAGAGGTCATTATGCCGCCTGGAATTATTAAAGAAAGTTGAGTACAGGCGTATGCTTGTATGTACACATATTTTAATTACGTTTATTGAGTACATCATGCGCATGATTGAGAACAATTTGCATTGATTGCTCCAAAGTCTCCATGTCACGCAAAGCATTCTGCCGTTGCATGCATATACGGTACCAAATATCAACGACATCTGCAAAATTAATTATAATAAATGTTAAAATATTGGGAATACTCATGCAAAACAAACTATTTCTGTAATCATACTTATGAGTACAGGTCGAGCCGTTTGTAAAGCTAAGATAGCGCAAATTGCTATGGCAACAAGTTCTGATCGTTCAGAACCAGTTAAGCAATTCATTATTAATGGTGAGGCTGGTGTGTTAAATTCCAGGCAACGTTGTTGATGCGCCTGCAAAGCGTTGCGTGCAATGCCTATAGTTTGCGAAGGTAAGCTACAGAAGAGATGATTTAGTTCAGATAACATAACTTAACTGGCTATGCGATTAAAGTTAGCTTATCTACCTTTTGGTCCAAGCTTTAATTTGCAGCACAGACAAACTGATTATCGCATCAGCCCCGTGCATCGACAATTTTAGGTTATATTCCACGCAATGTGACAAAGTAGTCACTTTAACACATTTCACAGTAAAATCATCGTAATGGTTTTCAACTTCACATTCCTGTGGCCAGTAAGGATCCAACATCTGATAATATTTGGCATAATTTAATTATATATTAAAAAAAATGTTTTTCTACTGCTCACCTCATTTGGCGTATGCAAACAGCAGACTGTACGCGCTTTTTGTGACCAAATCATAGACCAAAAATCATTGATGGTGTTTTGTTGCGGTGTTTGTGCTATTATCAGGTTCGGGCAGCCAGTCCCAATATTCTAAAAGGATTTACGGTTACATATCTAGATTTTGTTTGAACAAATCTCCAAGTAGAGTAATACCTTGATGTATGCGGCATTTATATAATCGTCCGTGTCTTTATCCAATTTTACGCGAGCATGATCGTATGGAATACAGTCTAGGGAGCGATTCTTTTCCGGAAATAATTTAGCAATGGTTGTTGTACGTTTATTGGTCTCTTTGGCAAGTAAATCGTGTAGCTCCTTCCATTTCGCTGACAATTGGGTGTTTCCGTTTAGCATTTTCACATTGATACTCTCGATTATCTTCTCGTAACGCTCAACCTCTTTGTGGAAGTATTTCAAAATTTTGTCATCGTTAAATGGATCAAAAGATTTTAACTGGAAGGTTGTGGAATTTGTGGACAAATTGGAATGTTTATCTGATGGCTGTTCGTTACGTACAGAAACCGAGTCCCAATCAAAATTCGTATCGAGCGAACTTAAGTCAGAGCAAATGGAAAGGTTGTCAAAACTGGGTTTTCGTGTAGCCGGCGAATTAATAGGCGAAGCTCCGGTTTTTGCACTTGCTGGCGGTGGTGAATGCGGAGCGGTTGGAATTGTTGACACCTCTGCCTGGTTGGTTGGACTTATTGGCGCCGCTAATGTTGTTGTGGAGTGTTTCTGAGGGGCTACCTAAAAGTGCTTTGCGTGAGAAAGACTACATAAAAGGTAAATGTTTAGTTACCTCTTCTTTTGCCTTCACTTCAACGGCCACTTGGCTACTTGGCGGGCTCGCTACTATTTCTGGCTTCAATACGGGCTGCGGCAATATGGGCGGTGGTACGGCTAGCCCAGCGCTAGAAAAATCTATATCAGTCAGCAAATCAATATTGGTTGACTTTTTAACGGGTTTCGCCATGGGTTTTGTCTCAACGTTGGACTGTGCTGCAGTTGTTCCAGACTTTACATCTTTCGTGGGTGTGGGGGTCTCTATCTTTGGCGTCACTGCCGCTTGTGTTGCACCGAAGGAGTACTCGGAGGCGCTTTTTGTTGTTTGGGTGGCCGCTATGGAAGCAGCACCGCTTTGTATATAAGTGGAATGTTGTTGTTGGTAATTGGTTTGTTGCGGCTTTTGCTGTTGCTGCTGTTGTTGTGCCGCAGCTAGTGTCTGTTGATGATTTTGTTGTTGTTGCAGTTGTAAAACGTAAGGCGAGGCAATGCCTTGGCTCTGATAACCATACGGGGCGGAGTAGTAACTTAAATTAGAAGATTTGTCTGAGTTCGGCGCATCGGCCGTCGATGCAATAACCGGTGCTACAGTTTGTTTAGTATGGGATATAACGGGCGACTGAAAAATGTAATAGTTTTAATGTCAGGTTTCTTGTAATTGACTAATGTAACTCACATCAAAACCAGTTGCCACGTTTATCTTGGTCGCATTCTCTGAATCAGTCGTACCAACGGTAACAGATTGTGGTGTGCTTGATGATGTATATTTCCCATAGTACTTATTATTTGCCTGTTGATAACCACTGCCGTATTCATATTGTCCCGTCTGTGGATTGTAGCTATATCCAGGATGTTTAGTGGCCGTAGAATAAGGCTGCATGTTAGTTGCAACGTTTGGTGTAGCAGAGGTCATCTGAATTCCCGGTTGAGCTGATGCAGGAATTGAAATACTTTCACTATTAGCAACATTAACTGTGCCGTTAGCATGTGGATAAACAGATTGTTGTTGCTGCGGAGGTTGCATTTGTTGTTGTGATTGACTTTGGAATTGTTGTTGTAACTGAGGCTGCTGCTGTTGTGGAAACTGCTGGTGCTGCTGCTGGAAAGTATTGTTCGGCTGGCATTGTGGTGCCGCCGCACTGCTGTCTGCTGCTCCCAAATAAGGCGATTGCTGCCAATTATTCACCACATACGGCGCTTGTAGCGACAGCGGTGCTGTGCTAGGGGCCGCTTGGGCAGCATCCGATTGCGTAGTTGCTACATATAAAGGATGTGACGGGGGTATGCTTAAGTTTGCTCCTGTCACTTGGGAATACGATTGCTGAACCTAAAAAAGCAAAAGAGTGTATTACAAATAGCTGTTTAAATGTTTATGATTATTGCGAGTACTCATACATCGGTCATTTGATTGGTGTAGTTACTTGCTTGCTGAGATGCCGCTGCACTGCCTATAGTTTGCGAGGTGGCAAAAGCTCCGTTGGCCGAAGATTGTGTGGCAAAAGGCTTTAGGGCATCAGTGTTAGTATTATATGAGTATGTGTTGCTTGTAGGGTCAGCAGCCGGTGGAATGTTTGAACCTGCTACTAAGGTTTGCTGCGTTGGCATTAATGTACTTGCATTTGGTCCATAAGCTCTCATAGGATTTAGAGATGATGGCTGCTGTCCATAAGTAGAAGGTCCACCGACAGCTTGCTGCATCATCTGATGTTGTTGTTGTTGTAGATACAGAAGCTGTTGTTGCTGAGCTTGTCCTATCCCGGGAGTACTATTGTAACTACCAGTTAAATTTGGTATATTTGCATTTACATTTGCAAATTGAGAGTTTGGAGATGCTTGCAATTTGTAAGCTGGCGGAGCAATATTTTGTTGTTGTTGCTGGTACATTGGATTTGTATAACCCGCTATGTTAGGATCATAATATTGTTGTTGTTGCAAACTATATGGGGGTGGCGGTTCGTTAGGCGCTACCGCAGGTACAGCTCCGGTAGGGTTTATTACATGTGCAGTGTACGGATTACCGGAGGAACAAACAGCTTGCGTAGGATTTTCTGAACCTAGAGGATTCGGGCGAACTGGTGGTATGTATTGAGAGTTTTGATGCGCTGTGTTACTTGATATACCATCGGACATACCGGCTGCAGCTATGCTACTTGCAGTGGTGTTTTTAGATTTCAGATAATCACGCAATTTGGGTGTTATTGATGTTGTTGTAGCAGATGGAATTATTGTTGTGACGGCCTTTGCAGTATTTGTGGGAGGATTGGTTGTTATGTGCTGGTTTTTCAATCGTTGCTGACGTTCCTCTGATTGTACATCACGTGCTGCTTTCAACCGAGTTAACAATTTCTGAACATTTCCTGTAAGGAAAGCGAAATTATAAGGCCATGGATTTATTAAAAACGAAAATATAATTAATTGGCTTCAGGTAATATCTTCATGACATAGGTCTCGAAAATGAATATACTTCAAATTGCTGCTTACCTGATAACTTTTTATAAAATTCCAAACCCTTTGCAGATTTAGCTAACAAATCTTCGTATACATCGTATGAGGCTGCTAGAGATGAAAAGAACGCTTCACGTTTATGCTTAACATCAGTAAGAGTTTTCAGTATTGGCGCAGCTTTGGCATAGGCTTCCGTCAACGCTTGTAAAATATTCGCTTGGGCGAGCATATTTTGATCCAAAAGCTGTGTAATACGTTCATGTTTGGCTAATTCACGGTCAAAGAGTAGTTGGAGACCCTCATCGCTGCCATGTGCAATTACTTTAGCGGTGATATCATCCTCATTTACTGAGATACGTAAATCAGCATGAAATTGTGAACGTTGCGCCTTCATTTCATTAGCTTTATTTAAAATTAATTTAACATCTTTGAAAAGCTCTGTTGTGTTAAGTTCCGCACTTAATTTCGGTACAGATTGCTGTATCTCGTTTAAAGGGCGCGATAGTATTTTTAAATTATTCACATGTAACTCCATTGCATTCCTTAGAGTGTCATTAGACTCACCGGCGCGCGCATGCGCTTCGGTATATTTTTGAAATTCACGTGTCAGTTCGGTTATGTGTGGATTAGGCGTTCTTTGCACGCCAATAAGTTTTTGGAATTCATTTTCTTGATTCTCTTCTTCGGCGAGAATTGTGGAAATCTCTTTCAGATTTGATTCTACATCGGTACATATCTCAGCTAATTGGGACATGGCGGAAATTAGATCCGGTATTGCTGTTTTATTTGCATTTAACTCTGCACATCGATCAATAATTCCTTGTGGAATTTTGTTGGCCTTTTCCTCATTAATATTAAGATTATCCAAGTTCAGGGAACTCATGAAACTTGCCAGTTCCGCATCTTTCTCCTCTATGCTAGAACCAAATTTGCGCAATAATTTTGCTTTTTCTTCACTATATAACGAACTAGCAACATGTGCCTTCATCGGTACGAGGCGTGCAAAGATATCTTCTCCAGCTACCTCTGGGTCGGTGACGCTGAAACTTGTACCGTTTACTAAATTTGCCCCTTGTATTGCGGTTATCGAAGACAATTCCGGAACAGCTTCGTGATAAATAAACTCATTTTCGTTTTTGGCGTTTTTTCGTTTTCCTTCCACAACATCTGCCGTGAATATAAGAGATTCGTTAATTTCCTTTTGGTCCGGTAAACCTTTAGACTCTTTACGAGCTTCTTCTAACTTATCCGCAGCAGCCTATAGATAAAGTTATTAGTTATTTATGTTTATTGGTTATAGTATTATCTAAAAATTACATGATAAAGTGTTACTCTTTCACCCATTTTCTGCTGCTCTTCTGCATGTTGTCCTTGATACAAATATAATATGCAGTTAAGGTAGGATATTTTGAAGCGCACATATTTTTTCCAAAGTTTAAATACAGAGCTATCAACCACTTGTGCTACTGGTCCGTCATCACCACCTGTTAGTAGGGCGGCTAATGCAGCGCCATAGTAAACAACTATTTGTGCTGTAACCTTAGCCACAATATTGGGCTTTCGATTGTCTATTAAAGATTTTTCTAAAATACACTCCTGCGCTTGAGCAAATGAAACTTGTTGCATGAAAACCAGCAATTCATTTGTCATGAAATCGCCACCGCCGTTTACATTACTATAACGTTCACGCAATTCGCCAAAAGCCCAAGCCGCACATTGAAAATGTGTACAAGCCAATTTCATCCCGTCCACATCTCCGCGCGTCACTGATGCACCCATTTGTGTGTGAGAAGCTGCGATGTTGAAAAGAACAGCGGCCATCTCGTAGCGCAATTCTGTAAATTCGTTTACATTGCTTTGGTATAGATCTTTCCAAGTGAAGGTGAACATGCTACGCTCAGCCAATTGGGGAAATCGGTTTTGTAACGAATGTAGTTGACAATAGTAACGCTTTAGAATTGTACATTTATCTTTACCGGGATGTAAAGCTTGGTTCCGAAGGGTTTCTAAAGCGAAAACTTCTTTGGAGTACGCCTCAGGGTCTTCTTGGTAAAATTCTGCTATGTACTAAAATAAATTAAGTAATTATATTATAACTTCATTTTTCACTTCGATTGAATAAGTTAAGATTGACTGCACCGGGATGTCTTTCAAATATTTTGATATTTATATTTGTAATTATTATATTACAGTTATGAAAGGTAAAATAATTGTTGCATTGTCAACGTAATAAATGCACAAAGGTCAGAAACGAATTTTGTTTATTAAATTATACGGTAATCACAATTATGACTAGATAATGTTTTGCTGAACAATAATAAAACGTATTTAACTTGTATGACTCAGTCCTTATACCATTATGATTTTCAATTTTCATATGCACCACCCCACCACACGGTTTCATTGTTTCTATTTGAAAGTTTTCAACTTTTGGCAACAAATATCATTGCTTTGTAGAGTAAATGTAAATACTTAACATTTGTTTGGCCTAATCAGTAACTTTATAATTATCTTAACAATGCAATTTTCGGTCAATTTGTATCAAATTTTCAACAATAAATTTTTAAATACCCTAGTATCTACCTGTATTTTCTCACCTTTTTCAGATTAGCGAAGGAAGTGCCAGATGGGCTGGTTTTCAGGACAAACCATAACATATGAAGACGCGGCACAGCCTCCATTATCAAAAAATATTGATTTCTCCCGATTTATCAATATTATGTTGAAATTTCTGTGCTAAAATCTATATTAACAATTTTTGGACAAACTGACAATTAGGAAATTATGACTGCAGTGAAAATGCAATTTTAACCGGGTTGATTTGTGACCAACGCAAGGTTGCATTGTTCAGTACTAATCTGTCAGAAATTTATTGGCTTATTCTACTAATAACACTAGTTCATAGCCCTGACAGACGAGCAAAATTAATGCATCATCAGCAACGCTAATGCGCATTGAAATTTACTGGTGACAGAGGGCAGACTTGTGCAATTAGGCAGCTGATAGTGAAATTTGTTTAAAAATTCGTTTGTTATTAACTACGTTAAAAGGTAATAGAGTGAAATTAAAAGCAATAATTGCGAATAAGTTAAGAATATTGGAAAAATGGATAGCGGAATGTGCGTTGTTTATTTTCTTCCATCTAAAACTATTAAAATTTGCTTTTGTTAATATACTTTTTTTAGTAATTGTATTTGCTTTCCTCTGATGCTGTAAACGCAAAGGAGGCGGCAGACTTCAAACGACATCTGGCCAAAATCGGCCATTTTTGAGCAGTGTTGCCTACTCAAGTTTGGTAAATTCAGCTAAATGCACGAAATTCTTGTGCATTACAAATTTGCAATAACGTGGGCCAAATGCGCAAATAAATGTAAATTAAGCCCGCTAATGCATATTAGCGCTGTCGTCTGTCAGGATTATTACAGTCATTTCGAGAATATGATGTGCTGTTTCTAGCTAATTTTATGTTGCAAGAACCGAAAATGATAGCAAAAATTGTAGTCAAGGGGTGAACGGGTCAAACGACACTATTTACTAAAATTACAAAAATAGCTGTTCGTGAAGGAAAATTTTTTAACATAAGTTAGTAATCAGGCCACCCCCTTTTTCTTTAAGACCTGTTGAGTAGTATTATCGTTGAATAATTAGATGTTCTTAGTTCTGAGTAAAAAATCCTAACTATAAGCCAAAGCTCAAAGAATTATACATACATGTCAATGAGATATTGTGGATCATCAGCTGTTTGCAATATTGAAAAAGAAAAAGGCATACAAATAATTTATTTTTATAATAAATACAAAAATATCATTCCAACGAATACATATACAAAACTTCTTATTAGATGTACGGTTCCCTACGATAAAATTTTCTAGGTACAATTTTTCTGCAGCACTCTCTGAATGTGTCACGAATAATTGGCTAATGGAATATAGCAATCATTTCAATTTTTAATAAACGCAAATATTTAATTGCTCCAAAAATTTTAAAATTTATCTTAAGGCAAATAATTGGTTGAAGATTTAAACCAGAGAACGGACCTCGTAGAGAAAGTTCACGACGCGGAGAACGTAAAAATATTTTTGGCTTATAGCCCTGACAGACGAGCAAAATTAATGCGCCTTAAGCACAGCACAGACAGCTGATAGTGAAATTTATTTATTTATTAAAAAAAAAAAAGTGAAATAAAAATGAATAAGTTAAATTATTAATAGAAATTTGGTATTTTTGGAAAATCAACATAAATTTAACGAAAAAATTCGTTTATTATTAACTACGTTAAAAGATAATAGAGTGAAATTAAAAGCAATAATTGATTGTAATGCGAAAAAAGTGTGCAAAAAAGTTAAGAATATTGAAAAAATGGATAGCAAAAGTGCGACATCTGTCAATAAATAGCAAAAATCGGACATTTTTGAGCAGTGTTGCCTACTAAATTTAGTAAATTCAACCAAATGCACGGAATTCTTGTGCATTACAAACTTGCATTGACATGGGTCAAATGCGCAAATAAATGTAAATTAAGCCCGCTAATGCATATTAGCGCTGTAGTCTGTCAGGGCTATAAATTAAGCCAGTTAATACAAATTAGAGCTGTCGTCTGTTAGGGCTAATACATTAGGTATGTCAGGGTCTATTCTGTAATTTTAGTAAATTGGGTCTTTTGACCCGTTCACCCCTTGACTATAATACAAAAAGTTCTACGGAAATTTTTGCTATCATTTTCGGTTCTTGCAACATAAAATTAGCACATCATATTCTCAAAATGACTGTAATAGCCCTAACAAACGACAGCGCTAATATGCATTAGCGGGCTTAATTTACATTTATTTGCGCATTTGGCCCACGTTATTGCAAATTTGTAATGCACAAGAATTTCGTGCATTTAGCTGAATTTACAAAATTTGAGTAGGCAACACTGCTAAAAATGACCGATTTTTACTATTGTTTGACAGATGTCGCTTAAAGTCTGCCGCCTCCAGAGAACGTTTATCAGAGAACGACAGGGAACGTTTATGCCCGGTTTCACAGTCCATACTTATGTTGTGCTTAAGATAAAACAGGAAAATAGTGTTTTACAGTTCATACTTAGGTTATGCTTAAGCACTGAAAATGGGAGGCTTAAGCAATGCTTAAATAATAGCTGATTTTTGTTTTGAATTTGCTTTGAATTTTCAGCGACATCTTTCGTAGCGTAGGGCAAGTGTTCGCTTGCACTCAATAACAGCTTATACTTTTCCTTCAGTTCCCATAAGTGCTCCGATTCGCTAATGATGAAATTTGGGGTTCTTTTGTTGTTTTCATCAATTTTTGATATAATTTTCCTCGCAAATTTATGTATTGTCTGTTATAATTTAAATATTTCAAACATATTTTTATGAATGACATTTGTAAAACATATGTTGCCCATAACGTTGCCATATATCATAATAAAATTTTATAGAAATTAAGCATTGACTGTGAAAAGCAAACGACTACTCAGTTTGCAACAATGCTTAGCTAAGATTTTATTTAGGCACAACTTAAGTATGGACTGTGAAACCGGGCATTATTATAGCTGATTGATGTCCTCGTTAGAGTAAAGGTTGACATCACCGCCTTCCAAGAAATGCGATGGACGGGACAAGGACTGAGGCGACTAGGTCCTTGTGGCATTTACTACAATGGAAATATAAAGGAGCGCAAATTCCTTTCGATGGGAGAGAGACTACGTCGCCGAGTGATGTCATTCACCCCAGTGGATAAACGTCTAGTCACAATCCACATCAAAGCGAAGTTCTTCAACATATCGCTGATTTGCCCACGCTCCGACGGAAGAGAAGGACGATGTGATCAAAAATGCCTTCTATGAGCACTTGGAGTTCACCGATGTGAGCTGCCCCCGCCACGATGTCAAAATCGTGCTTGGCGACTTCAACGCCAGGGTGGGCAAGGAAGGTATCTTTGACACAACAGTCGGTAAATTCAGCCTCCACGAGGAAACATCCCCAAATGGGCTGAGGCTGATCAACTTCGCCGGAGCCCGAAATATGGTTACCTGTAGTACTAGATTTCAACATATGAAAATAATACAAGCTAATTGGCTGTCTCCGGATCGAAAAGCCACCAACCAGATCGATCATGTTCTGATAGACGGAAGACACGTCTCCGGTGTTCTAGACGTGTTCTATACGCTCCGAGGTCCTAACATCGACTCGGACACCTGTCTCTGTGCAACAAACGCAAGGAAGGTTCGAATTCGAGATGCTGCAATCACAACCGACAACCCATCTGAGAGCACTCGTCAAAAACTCGGTATAAGGGAACTATGAGACGGCATTTAGAGCTCGTTACGTACAGCTACTACCGAAACCATTGGTTTTCGGAAAAAGCAAAAGTACGGGACGACCAGAAGTGTCATGTCGCAGCGGGGAGAAAAAAGACTTCTTACCTCGCCACGTTACGATCGACCGCAAAACGTGCGGGATGAGATATGTAGATACCGAGAGTTGAAGAGGGATTGCAGATAGAAAAAGAGAGAGGCCAAAATGCGTGAGTATGAAGAGCTTGACAAGCTGGCCGACAGGGGTAATGTTCGAAAATTCTGCCCAACGATTGGAATTTAAGTGTGCTCTGCCCAATCCACAAAAAGGGAATTCCCACAATCTGTCCCTACTACCGTGGGATAAGCCTCCTCAACATCGCATATAAGGTTGTATCGAGCGTATAGTGTGAAAGATTAAAGTTCACCGTGAACAAACTTGATCGTACCTTATTAGTGTGGCTTTAGATTTGGAAAATCAACCAGATGTTTAACCAGATTCACCATGCGTCCAATCTTGGAAAAGACAAGAGAAAAGAGAATCGATACACATCACCCTCACCATCAAAGTTGCTTTTGACAGCGCGGAAAAGAACTGTCTTTATGCCACGATGTCTGAATTTGGTATTCCCGCAAAACTAATACGGTTGTGTAAGCTGACGTTGGGCAATACCAAAAGCTCCGTCAGGATCGGGAAGGACCTCTCCGAGCCGTTCGATACCAAACGAGGCTTCAGACAAGGCGACTCCCTATCGTGCGACTTCTTTAATCTGCTGCTGAAGAAAATAATTCGAGCTGCAGAACTTAATCGAGCAAGTACAATCTTTTATAAGAGTGTACAGCTGCTGGCATTGGCCTTAACACCCGCGCCGTTAGTTCTGCTTTCTTCAGACTGGATAAGAAAGCAAAGCAGATGGGTCTGGTGGTGAACGAGGGCAAGACGAAATATCTCCTGTCATCAAACAAACAGTCATCGCACTCGCCTCTAGGCACCCACGTCACTGTTGACAGTCATAACTTTGAAGTCGAAGGTAATTTCTTCTATCTTGGAACCAGTATCAACACCCCCTACAATGTCAGCCTGGAACTCCAACGCAGATTAACTCTTGCCAACAGGTGCTACTTCGGACTGAGTAGGCAATTGAGGTGGAGAAGGACCTGGCTTTGCTTGGAATCTCTAATTGGCGCCACGAAGCGAAAAGAAGAATCGCGTAAGCGGTCTCTAAGCCAGTAAAGAAGAAGAAGATTTATAATACATGTATTAAACAAAGTGAAATAAGTATTTGACTTATGCTTATTTGACAATAAAATTATAAACACTTCATGTACTTGTTTGGTAAAGTGTATTTAATTAAAAACTTTTTAACATAAACAAGCGCTTCAGTTAATAATCTCTTGCAGCTATAATACATATAAAGTAATACAATTCATGCGAACAATATTTGAACTTAGAGGCAAAGTTGTTCCAAACTCGCATACCTACCTACCTTTCCGCCACAGAAACAACTTCCCATCGCAAGTGAACCACCTTCGAATTTAAGTGTGCGCAGAATATTCCTATCCGTGGGACCGCATCGCTTGTCATACCATGTCCAAATGCGTCCATCTGAATTAATACGATTAATTTTCGTTTCGTCAAACCAAATCTCTTTTCTTCAGTTTTTTTTTCTTTCGCAAATTTCATTCTAGCCGCTTTGTTTTTCGCTGACATGTTCGGTCTTTTAATCATTGGTCTTGCATGCATATTGGAACATTTTAGCGAATTTCGAACAGTATAAAAATAACACTTTGTTAGCCTCCACTCCATTTTTAGCTGCATCAGTCATGATAATACGCCGTAAAGTCCTTTCTGTTTCAGTAGTGAGCTGTTGTAACTTTTTGGGTGGTGTGTTAATATTGTCATGTTTTTTTTATTTTGCTGATGACACCAATTGGAATTTTATGTTTTTGTGCAATCGCTCTAACTGAAAGCCCCTCTGAAAGTCCGAACATACAGCTTTTCCCAAAATGAAATTCCGTTTTTCAGTCATGTCTTGTCTGTCATTTATCAAAGACCAATTTTTCGTTCTTTAATTTTTATCACAAACCTTAGTAAATGTGAAATCCTTCGCTCAATAATTTTATTAAAAAGTGGTGATAACTATTTCGCAACAACGGAATTATTTACATACTGCTTCTCACAATATACTATTGTATATACATGGCAAACATACATATATTTTCGTAGACGATATTTAAAATGTAACGGTGTGGGATGGTCATATTGGCACAAAATTCTTCTCATAGCGACAAAAAAATTTCACTGCAATTACAAGCTTGCTCGAGGTCGCTACCTCTTTGTCTAGCGACCTAATCTTTTTGGAATACTTGTGTTCCGTGACAATTACATGTTCTGCACAGGTAAAAATAAGTAAATGATATGGTTTTAAGCCTGTAATCCATCTAGTCTATGATATCTTCTGCAGATAAAATAAACATTGTTTGTGCGTTATATTTTCATATGATGTGCAACCAAAAGTAATTCATTCTGTTTGAACAGCTGCGTTCAGCAGTGTTACAAGTAAAGTGTGAAAATTGGGCGATGGGGGTGGCGCCTAATTTTTGGTGAAATCACATATCTCAGGATCCGGCCGTTCGATTTCGACTAAAGTAAATACGTACCATTCTCATCCTATGCCACAGTGTGAAAATGGGCGAATTTCAAATACAACCACTCCTACTTCCCATATAGCACAATTTTAAATTCCGTTTGATTCTTTCACTTTCCTGTACACACATCAAGAAGTAATTAACGGGATAAAATTTTGCACTAATAATTTCCTTCAAATATGTCACCTTAGGAGCAAAAATTGTTCAAATCCAACCACACCTGTTCAGGCCTCTCTGTACCGAATGTGTGGACCCTAGTATCTTTAGTTGACTATTTACTAAAAATATCGGTCAATGTATGAGATATACAATTGAAATTCAGAGATAATCTTTTCCCGACAATAGTACCTCTGTGGGTTTAATAGGATCAATACTTCCCTGAGTCCCCATATACCTAATATAAAGATTTTCCAACTTTTAGGTGACTGGATAAGTATATCGAACAATATTTGGGTTACAGGTCAGGTTTTACTCCTTTGTGCTTAAAATAGATACAATTGGGCGATAACTTGACCTATTCCCCATATAACTATTACCAGGATTTTCGAACATCCGGCCGACTTTGCTCGATATAATTGGTGATTGTATCTGACTTGTACTTTAATATATACTACGTATAATGATTTTCGCTTTTCTAACAAATCTTATACCGAATTTGTCGGTCAGTGTATGACTTATGTATGTATATATGTAGACTATAACGTAACAGGTGACCCGGACCTCTCAACAATCCCTTTCAGCAGGATCAGCTGCTCAGAAGCGAACGAGTTAAAACGGACGACACGAAAGGCGAATGTAAAAGAGGGAGGCAAAATGTTTCCCTACCTATAGTTAGATGTTACGGTGGCATTAACGACTTTCGCAGAGTGGTCAAGTGTGGTGTAGCACCGCACCTTCATATGTATGTACTAAAGTTTTCCGAAGCCGAGAAACTCAAAAGCGGGAAAATTACGCGACAAGAACCTTAAATTCGAGGAGGCAAAAAAAATCAGCCGCAGGCGATCAGAGCACAATATTCCGTTCCAAATCCTCCCTATATCGTTGAAGACAACTGCAACTACGGAATGCGTACGCATGGCGGTTCCCTCGCAACTATCCAGCGGATATATTGATATCGGAGGAGGTTTCTGAGCTACAGGAAAACATCATAGTTGAGATGTACAAAGGTTGTGGGTACCTTTTTAGATCAGGCCTGATGATAGCCGATTATAAGAATGAAAAGACGGTCACCTGGCTAGCTGGAGAGATGAAGACGCCCAGTCTTCTACGCGTTGAGGAGCAAAGAAATATCGCCGGTGTACAGCATGGCGGTGTATCTTCCCAGGCGCGCAGGTAAACCCTTCCAGTTTACGCTAGGTTTCATTAGAAACCAAGACAAGGACATATATACATCGGCTTGACGGGTAATCAACAGTAGCATCGAGGTGGACAAATAGAATAATCGAGAAGGTTGCTACTGCTGTTGTCACGAAACGAGTCTCTTATCAAGCGGGACGGGTAACTACCCTACTCACAGAAGTTCCTGGATGGGCTGAAGGAACAGGGTGCTAGTAATAATTAGGCGATGAAGATCTGCCTCTCATAGAAAAAATCATGTGACAGCCAGAGTCCTCATAAGAGATTCTTAGGTGTACCTGTATCATGGATATCCTCGGTTGTTATCGAGCGCAGGTTTTTCCGGGAGGACCTGGATGTCTTACTGTTCAAAATCCCTTAGGTGCCTCAGGGGCAAACAGAACATTATGGGATCTCTTCGTAAGAGACACAGAGCGTGTACGTGTATAGTTGTTCGAAACGATTTTGATTTCATTTGTGTCTCAGAGCCCCCAACGCAGGACCTGACCGCAGTGCAGGTCAAGAACAAGGAAGGTTCTGACATCCTCCTACAGTGCCTCCACGGTTATTTACAAGCTAGTTAACTACTGCAGGAGGTACAAGCTCTCCTTATACTGGAGTGCGACGCCAACGCTTACCAAATAGAATGGGACAGCACAGGCTTCAACACGTGGTTTGAATTTCTTATCGAGTATATTAGATATTGAGGATATGTGTTGGTACCAGTACTCAAAGAAGGTATTTGACTTCGCTTTGGATAATGAGCATATGGCTGGACTGATGTCACAACAGAGCGTGCCCTTCATTGCAGATCACAGCACCATAAGGTTCGCACTGAATGTAAATGTCAGCAACCTCCCAGAGTGGATGTTTTTAGGGATACTATAAGGCTAATTGTAAGTAAAGTGGGATATCCATATAGCGTTGTTACTGCTTTAGTTTGGAGTGCAGACTGGAGTGCAGACAGGAGAAAAAGGAGGCTGCTGTAGATATGGACTCTGACGAAAGCAGATTTGATTTGTCGAATACAGCCATTGAGGGAAAATATTGTGGTCAGGGAAGGAACAATCAAACTGTATAGTGGTCAATGCCAAGCCAAACTGAAAAACGGGGATCGAAACTGGAATTGGAAATGCGTAGATAGCCAACGTCAATATGCACGGCAAATTTTTAGATTTTTAGAAGCCATGTCTTCATATGCGTTTTCCCAGTCTCTCTTGTTGAAGGTAATGCTCTTGAGCTGAATAGGAAAGCCTAATGAGTTATACAGACATACTTATATGCATCAAACAGGTCCAAAAAAATAATACATTGGCAAGATACAAATGCGAATGAACTATATTCTTTTATTGCAGTAGTTTTATACTCCGGTGCTGAGAAGGCAAACTTAGTTCATGCTAAGGATCTTTTTTACAAAACGAGCATGCCCTTTTATAGAGCATCGCTTCGAGCATGTATGCCGCTTTATACGCTTTGACTTCCCGGACTCGCGCTGAGAGACTACGAAACGCAAAGTTGGCGCCTTTGCGCTATGCATGGACATTATTTTTGGCGAATTTGACGATGCCATTCATCTTAGTTAAAGAATTGACTGTTCATGAGCAGTTACTTGCAACAAGAAACCGATGCAGTTTTCGCCAAAATATTCCCTCTAAGCCTGGAAAATATGGCATAAAAATATTTTGGCTTGTTGACGCAAAAACCAACTGTACACTTGCAGCCGAAGTATATTTGGGTGCCTAATGAACAGCGGTTGCCTGGTATTGCGCGCAATCTCGTTATACGACTTAGCAACCGATATTTGGACAGGGGTGTGAATATCACGGTGCCTTTGCGGAAGATTTGCTTGTGCGTAATACCACCTTAGTGAGCACAATAAGAGGCAATAAGCGGCAACTGCCAAAACTATATTACGTCCTCTGAAGGAGCAAAAAGTTGTGTTTTTAAAACAGTGTTTTGTTTCTCAAAATCAATGCAATTAGTAAGCTTTTCAACACATTCGAAGAGAAACGTGCTAGTGCTTTCTACTGATCATGCCAGCAAAGATGTAAATCCAGTAACAAAAAACCATAAGTATTTGATTGTAATGAGCATAAATGCGATGTTGATACTTTTGACAAAATGGTACTTGGGAAAACTAACCGCTGGCTTTGCTATTTTGCAAAATACAATGTCGAAGCTGATATGAACCCAGAAATTGATGAAGATGCGGATAATACTCCAGCAACCTCTACACTCAATCAAAATGCGTCAAAAAGACAGCCAAGAATTTCATCCATTTGAGCACTTCGAAATTAAAACTTTATTTGATTTTCATATTTTTTAATAAAAAAATACCACTTTGCAGATAATTTTAAATAACTTTCATAATTATTATCCTCGATGATGTGGAAAGCTTTCTTCCTCGCTGTACACATAGCTACCAGCTGTTCCATGCTTTCGGAACAATACTCATCTCACGTTTGTATATTTAACTAACTCTATGTGGCAAACTTACTCTGGAAAATGCGACAGGTCCGGGATAGGTCCGCGATTCATCGCAAAGGATTTTGCGACTAATACCACTTTTGATCTTTTTATAAACAACGAACTATTTCCTTTTGTTTGGCTTGTGCTTTGAAGAGTATACAAGGTCTGTCGCAAAAGAAACAGGACTGTTAAAAAAAACAACAACAAAAAATTAATATTTTTCAAAAGTTATATTTTTTTACTCAAAGTAGTTTCCTTGTGCTTCGATACAGCGTTTAGCCCGGTCAATTAGCATTTCTAATGAGTGTTTAAGGTAATTTTTCGGAATGCTCTTGAGAATATCGGTCGTCGCTTTTTGGATAGCTGAAATGTCCTGAAACCAGTGTCCTTTCATGGGCAAATGAAGTTTTCCAAACAGGTAAAAGTCACAGGGTGCCAGATCAGGTGAGTAAGGGGAGTGATTAATGGTTAATATGGAGTTTTTTGTCAAAAAATCAGTGACAAGCGACCGATGATACGGCGCATTATCGTGCAACAGGCGCCAGGACCCTGCCTCACGGTATTGTGGTTGAGCACGACGAATGCGGGACAAAAGACGCTTCATAACACCAAGGTGAAACACAGAATTAATTGTTTGGCCAGGTGGGACGAACTCTCGGTGTACAATACCCTCGTAATCGTAAAAACAAATCAGCATTGTTTTTATATGCATTTTACGACCGATGACCAAAAGCTGCTGTCACTTTTTGATCGATAACATCGATTGTAGTTATCCAATTGTCTTAAAATTTTTACGAAATGTCAACAAGAGATCAAACTTTTTATTTCGCATACCCACCAATAGGTGGCGTTACCAGAAACAGTTATGTTTAAAAAGTTCTGTTTCTTTTGCGACAGACCTTGTACATACAAAGAGAGAGTAATCATTTTCAACCTTTTACGGACTAGTTACTTTTTACACCAAATTAGGCATGTAATGACACTAGCTGTTTTTATGCAATTAATTCACATACAAAATACATACACACAATAAAAAATAAGAAAAAACGTTAACTTCGGCTGCACCGAAGCCAATATACCCTTCACAGGTGTATTTCTTTTAGTAACTATGTGTCCAGTTTGCATATGCTATAGTAATCCGATCTGGACAATTTTTCGGAGATTATGTTATTACCTTAAGCAGTAATCCATGTCAAATTTCGTGAAGATACCACGTCAAATGCAAAAGTTTTCCATACAAGCCCTTGATTCCGATCGTTCGGTTTGTATGGCCACTATATGCTATAGTGAGCCGATCTGAACAATTTCTTCCGAGATTACATCGTTGCCTTAGAAAATAATCCATACCAAATTTCGTGAATAGATCTTGTCAAATGCAAAAGTTTTCCATACAAGAACTTGATTCCGATCGTTCAGTTCGTATGGCAGCTATATGTTATAGTGGTCCGATATCGACCGTTCCGACAAATGAGCAGCTTCTTGAAGAGAAAATGACGTCTACAAAATTTCATAACAATATCTTAAAAACTGAGGGACTAGTTCGTATATATACAGACAGACAGACAGACTCAGCTCAACATACTGATCTTTTATATATACACTTTATAGGATCTCCCACGCTTCCTTCTGGGTGCTACAAACTTCGTGACAAACTAAATATACCCTGTTTAGGGTATAAAAATATTAAATAAACTTAAAACTTAAGTTCACATGACGACACGAATAGATATGATAAGAAAATACAATACTTTAAAATTTTCAATTAGTCTGTTTTTAGTTTTTACCTATACATTTTCTTAAAATGTTTTGCCTTCTCAAAATGTAGTTTTTTTCTAAGCCACTTTTCTGACGTTAAATATTTTAAATGTGGTTTGGACATTGCCCCGGCCAAATTTTGAAAAATTTGGGAAAGTTTTCATGTGACCGTCAACATTTGTTAACTGTATGACTTCCGTTTGCATGATGAGGGGCAAATTCTCATATTAAATTGTAAAAGTGATGAAGTGACATTCTCCTGGAATGAAAATAGAAGTTAATCGTATTATCAGACCAGAATCAGTGTTAAATGTTTTTAAAATATATAATTATGTTCTCCAGCTGTAACTATGCTACATGCCGGAAAATATTTTTGGGCTGGTGCCGTTTGAGATTTTTCACGCACAGTGGCTCCATTTTCTGCCCGCTATTGCATCCATTATTGCGGCGTTTTGCGTTTCCATAACTGTTTGTAGTTGTTCTATTTTGGTTTTAATATCATCAATTCTTTCTCTAAAAGATCGCAATGCTAGCAGATACTACTTTCGCTGATTCCTCTTGAATAAATTTTCAAAAAAGTAAGTATTTTGGCTTCTATAGATTCAAAAATTTGAATTTCTATATATTGAAATGGTTTGATAAATCCATTTTTAATTTAATATCCCGTATATTTCCGCATGTTTTAACATACCTGTATTTATAATATTGCAACCTGTTACTACAGAGTATAATAGTTTTGTTCACCTAATGATTGTTCCTATCGCCTCAAGTATATACTATGTATATCATGCCATATATGATCAGTGTGACTAGAAAAGTTGAAATCCGGGTAACTGTCTCTCCATTTTATGCAACCTGTAACTTGAGTAAAAATTGAGATATTTTTGGTATAAAAAATATATAAGCTTGTAGATGGGCGTAATCGGACCACTGCCACGCCGACAAATCGCCATTAACCGAAAATCTATAAAGTGCCATAGCTAAGCACTAAAATAAAATATAAAGCTGCAATTTAACACAGGAGATCGGAGTACAAAAGGGCGTCCTTGAGTAAAAAATTTAAAAAAGTGGACGTGGTCCCGCCGTCTAATAACTTTAATACAATTAATATAGCAGGATTAAACTATGAAAGAATAATTCGTCTTCTTCTTTATTGGCGTAGACACCGTTTACGCAATTATAACCGAGTTAACAACAGCGCGCCAGTCGTTTCTTCTTTTCGCAACGTGGCGCCACTTGGAAATGCCAAGCGAAGCCAGGTCCTTCTGAAGCTGGTATTTCCAACGATGTGGAGGTACTCCTCTGCTTCCGGCAATGTAACATCTGCTCCATTGTTATCCATAAAATGTTCGTATTCGAACTAGCCCTTCCTTACTTGTTAAGATAATTTTCGGGGCCAAATTAACAATCTATAGGCGCAATGCATAAAAAAGAAATTGTTAGAAAATATCATGAGGTAGTTCATGCTTTAAAACAAATATTCCTTAATAAAAGAGAAACATGCGGATTTCTGTAGCCTTCCATTTCAAAATTGCATCTAGCGTTCTGGGTTTTCGTACAAACTCGTTGGTGATAATTGAAAATAAAGCTATAACTTTAGTTGAAATATTAATTTTTGCTCCTCTTTTAATCTTACAAATTGATGTATTATTAATAATTCGTTAAAGGTACTTACGGATAAAACCGAAATCAATTAAATACTTAACATCGAAGGGAACTTACGTTATCATATTAATATCAGTCTTTCCCACTTGATTACATTACAACCACGTCGAGAAGTATGCCCAAGTATTCCGCAAAGAAGAGATTGTACCGGCGAATCACAATTAAAAGCCCTAAGCTTACATCGACGATTGAAATTGAAATCTGAATTTTTATGATCTGTTATTTCTTCATTAAACTCACTTAAAAATTGCGTAATAGAATCTGGCTTAGATTTTCTTACATAAATTTCTTTAACGAATACTAATATATCTAACACAGTAACAATCCGTGCTTTAATTGTCAACAATCCTTGAACTTAGATATCATGGCAATCTATCGATATTCACATCTACAAGAATTGAGAAGTAGTTAGTCAACTTTTCAGCAATTTTTTGTAATTGTGTCTTAAAACCAATATTTTAAAACTCACCCGGGCTGATATAATTTTTGTGTATTTTTGTTTTATGCTTTAAAACAGTTTCTGGACGTTTAGACACAAGCGATAAAAGGCACTTCCGTTGAGCAATTTATTTCGTAAATCCTTACGAGTTGGGGAAAAGCTCACAAATCCAGGTCATCTAACCTCAAACACTTTCGATTATTTCCCATTCTTCTAAAATGACGTTTACTTACTTATGCTACTCATTTTTGTTATTTCTTCTTATATATTCTATTATTTTAAAGGAAGAATTTCCTTTAAAGATTACTCGCACATTTTTTTGAACTTCCCCTTATATTTGTTTGTTTGTTGGTAATTTTTTTCATTGGCACTAAAACTGAATGGCACTGTGTTACAAAAGAATTAACAGTTTGATAGGCGGTGCAAAAAAATGTCGAAAACTATGCAGCTGAAAGCAGCAACCTAGCAACTGTAGTTTGAATAACAAATTTACTCAAAGCATCCTTAAAAAAGGAAGAACATTACGTGTTTAAAAATTATTTAAAAAATTATTAATGATTTAAAAAACTAATATCTTCACTATCATTTGAAAGAACAATCTTTGGAATTTATTTTTTGAAAATCATCTCATTCAAATGTGCGCAAATGATCCATCCGTTGAGTCCAATTTTCGATATCTCGTTTGAGCATTTTGACTGGTAACTGGAGAATGACATGCGTGATGTTTTGCTACAAGGCCTGAATCGAAGCGGGATTGTCCGCATAGACTTTAGACTTTCCATATCCTCACAGGAAAAATACTAACGGTGTGATATCATACGATCTTGATGGCCAATCGACCGGTCCAAAACGTTAAAATATGTGCTGCTCACCGAAGTTTTCTCTTAATAAATCCATTGGTTGATGCAATGTGTGGGAAGTGGAGCCGTCTTGTTGAAACCAAATGTCGCCGAGATCACGAGCTTCAGTTTCAGGCATCAATTTCGAAGAAATGTGGTCCGATGATTCAATCGGTCTAGAAATCACACCAAACCGTTGTATTTCTGAAAGAAATGCCAGCTCTTGAATATCTTCATGTTACTCTTCCCCAAATGCGGCAATTTTGTATGTTTACATACCCATTGAGTCAGAAATTCGGCTCGAAAACCTCAGATATTCTTGGAACTTTTCAGCAGCCCATATAGCGAAGCGATGTAGCTGGAGAAGGTCCAGCGACTTCAGTAAAATGAGACAAGTGGTTCCATAGCCAGTGTGAGTTGCTTGAGTTGAGTTCGGTTAAATATTATCCAATAATGAATACTGGGTCTCAAGACGGGTGATGGTGTTATTGAATAGTTCGCTCAGTAGGCCGATTATGTTGACCATAAGGTAAGCGAAGCGTGCGAAGTAAATTATTTACAGAAAGATGTGTAAAGGTTTTTCAGGTGTAAGTCCTTCCATCATGAAATGTCAAACAATACTGAACAAAAATATCATGAAAAAATTGAAAAAAGTACCTCTACTTCATCTATTTATGTATGTAAAAAAAAATAATCTTTTAAATTTGAACTTTTTATTTTTAAATCGCCATATTTTTATTTGTCGATGCTCCGTTTTCAAGAACTGTTAATGCTTTTCTTAAAGCGAAAGCAGTGCTGATTGAGTTTTACATTTAGATAATATATTGCTAAGGTTATTTTTTTTTTTATTTTATAAAAGTTTACATAACAAAAAAATTATTACATAAACTAAAGATAACGCAGCGCTAGCATCGGAGGCTTTCGGCTGGGCTAAGGTTATTATTTTATCACTACATCATAAGTAAGAAAGTATGTTACAGCAATTTACTGGAGGATCATGTTGAATCCTTGGTCAGTCTGGCATCATTAAGATTGTTATTGTAAAGTGAAGCATACGATACTAAGTACATATGAATATATGTATGTATTCATTTCAGTTTTTGGTCCAGTATAACGTATTTCTTATCTTTTAAAATTCCTTACTTAAAATAATACAAAGAGATGATGATGTGTTGGAAAGTGAGTGAACCATGGGTAAAATGCGATAATTAATGGTTGGGAAGGAACAAAATCGACACGTGACTTTATTCACCAATGAAATTCCCACAAAGCACTTCATTGCACCGATGAAGTAATGATGGTCAAAGCTTTTGTTGCTGATGTCCTCCAATTCGCTGGAATGTTTTTTGTACTCGTAGCCTCCACATGCTACTGCTTCCATTTATTTATTGAAGCACTTGAAGCATTCGGGATTTATACCCCGTCATAACTTTAAGATTGCATAACATTGTTCATAAAATGAATTTAATTCGTGGCTGATAAAGTGGTGATTTCTAGCCCTATTTCACGAAACACCTGACTGATACTGCCCTTAAGGTCCTGAATCGAAAATGGATTGGTTATTGTTGTCGTTGGATTAATGGTGCAAATCAGCATCTTACAAAACTGTAAAGGCGTCGATTCGTAGCACCAAGTTGGTCTTCTGTAGTTTAACGCGTAAACCGTACAGATGATGTGTCATGATCCAGGACGATAGAACCAAATATTATTTAGGTTCATATTTTTAATGTGCGGGGATAAAGAATTACTTTAAAAATATAATAGTTAAATAAAGAGAAAATTCTATACGGCCAATATTTAAACTATTCACTTTGCAGTGTTTCCCAACCTTATTACCCAATTACTTTTTTTGGAGGAATTATAATAAGCCCCTAATATGGTTTTCAACTCACCTGCATTTTAGATGAAGTTTTGAAATTCCTTATTATCAATATTAACTCAACCCGTCAAAAAATTTAAGTTGAAGTGTTGTCAAACTCTGAACGCGTGGGCTAAATATCAAAAAACTTGGATGCAGTTGTAGTAGTACCTTCTTCTTCTTCGTCTTTTTTGGCGTAGACACCGCTTACGCGATTTTAACTCAGTTTAGAACAGCGCACCAATCGTTTATTTTCTTCGCTGATTGGCGCCAATTGGAGAATCCAAGTATACCCTGGACCTTTTTCATCTGGTCTTTTCAACGGAGTGGATGTCTTCCTCTCTGCTGCTTCCTCCGGCGGGTACTTTCAGAGCTAGAGTGTTTTCATCCATTCGGAAAGTTGTTGGCGTTAATGCTGGTTCCAAGATAGACGAAATTATCAACGACGTTAAAGTTATGACTGTCAACAGTGACGTGGGAGCCAAGTCGCGAGTGCCACGTCTATTTGTTTGATTACAGGAGATATTTTGTTTTGTTCTCGTTTCCAACCAGAGCCATACGCTTCGCTTCAAGTCTGGAGAAAGCAGAGCTAACGGCGCGGATCAATGAAGTCCAGAAGCTGAACCCAATTTTCACCGATTTTCAAGCATAAATTTCACGTTCCACATTCGTATGAAGTCATCAATTGTCGCTGGCTTGTTGACTTGACCTAGCCCCACAGGAAATAGTCTAACGGCGTCAAATCGCACGACCGAGACGGCCAATTGACTGGGCCATTTTGTTAGATAATATGTTCACCAAATTTGCTTTTCAATAAATCGATTGTGACATTCGTGGTATGGCTTGTGGCGCCGTCCTGTTGGAAAAGTAACGTGCCGGTCTTGATCATCACAGAAGAAGTACGGTCCAATTTCGCCGCCGGCCCATAAACCACACCAAACTGTTATTTTTTAGACGCTCAATTGTTGATCTGACAGGACGATTATGACGACCATAAATTGGACGTAGCGCTCTTAAAGTTGAGGCCACTGGCTCCGAATTTCGGTAGTAATTTTAATAATTTCGACTCGTTGTTGGATCGTATATTTTTTCATGATGAAATGGCAAACCTTACTGAATAGAAATCTCAAAAGGGCGATCCCTATCCCTATCGGTATACTTCTAGCGTCGTTTTGAAAAAAACCGTTACATATAAAAACAAACTGAAATGAGGCACGCTAGAATTTGGAACCAGTAAAAACTAAATTAAGGGGCGTGGGAAATGTTTCAAATATAAGGAATCGGTACAATCTACTATACCTACGAATAATCTTTTGAGTAAAATTAAAATTTCAGAGCGTTTTGCTCTTTTTCAGTCATTTGTATTTTAATTCATTGAGCACAAATAATTTATCCTAATAAAAAATAATAAGCGTCCTCAATTAAACGAAAATGAATTATGAATTTGCACAATAAACATTATTTATAAAAGAAGCCATTTAATTTTCAATAAAGCTTTGTCTTACTTGGCGTCAAAAAATTCCAATGGATTTGAGTGATTGTTCGTATGTGCAGCACATCAGTTTTGGCCTATTATTCATACATATCAAAACTAGTTTAAATTTTATAAATTATTCAACTTCTCGTGAGCACTAACTGATTTGTCTAATGAGCCAAATCTCCATTTTCTACGGACTTATATACCTTTGTGTATGTTGGCCACACCAATGAAACTTCGACTGAAAATAGCTGAAGTTGATCCCAATTAGAATTGCTTTAACTTCAATTCACCTGAGTAACCTTCCATAAAAATTTACAGCACTAAGGACTGTCAATGTCAAAATTACTTATATTTGGCTCCATCCGGAATGGTGCATGCTTACTTGTTTCCCGTTCACTTTGTAACATTCTTCTGTCAATTAGCGAATTGACATTGAGGCTACACTTCAAAGGCAACAGTGGAGTTAGTAAAGAACAAAGAAGCCTGGTGAACGAGCAAGCGGATGGCGACAAAGAAAGCTCTGTTGGCTGCTGCTGAAGGGGGAAGCTCTGACCTATTAAGTGAACAGGTTTTAAGAGCAGGCGCCGTAAAAAAATGACGTAAAATAAAAAGAAATGTCCGTTAAAAAGGGAGTAGCTCCCGCGCATCCCCGCGTGTGAGGGTTTCCAAATGAAGTATGAAGTGAATGAGTATTTGGAAGTATTGACACGAAATTGAAGTGAAAAGCCAGTATTTAATCCGTGAAATTGTTACATGATGGCGTAATAAAGGTGAGTAATGGCGGTGGAGTGTAAAGAGAGCACATATACAAAGAAGATGGATTGTTTGGTGCAAAAAATAAACTTTCTTTGGAGTTGGTAAAGTTTTTTCTTGCAGATGGAAACGAATAAGACATACCATAAGTGTATCTATAATATTATATGTGTATGTATATATATTTATATAGCATGTATGTATGTAGGTATATCACTCTATTTTTTATTACTTACTTCGATACATTTTCTTCGTTTTCGGTTTCCATATGCATTTCTTTAATTACATAAGTCGTTGCTCATTCTCTCTTTGTTTATTTTTACTCAAACTTCTTTGTTTACCTACTTATGTATATGTGTACGGTGAAGCACAAAATGGCTCCCGACTACACTGAGGAAGAATTATAAGCGTTTGGTCTTCAAAGAAGCATGAAGTGCCAGTTGCAAGGCTTGTGCGTCTTCAACGAGCGCCTAATGCTTTTGAAACATATGGTAACCAACCCTAGGGGAACCTTGGGTTAGGAGTATGTTTTATAGTGTGTTTTGAAATCAGCATATTTAATTTAGCTGATAACGTTACAGAATTCAATGCTCAACCTGTTACTCGAGAAGTATAATGGTGCTCGTATGAAAAACAAAGATGCTTGATATGTAAACCGCATGGTTTGAAGACAACTAATGAAGTAGATAATGACGCTTAGAAATTCCCGGTATTTGAATGAAGATAGGAGTGGTTCACATCCTTAAGAAAAAAAATAATAATGGACAACATCTATTGATTGCAAATTTAGTATTGACATATGAGTAATAGAGGGACTTCGAAGGTGAGTATTAACGTTCACTTCAGTGGACAATTGGCTTGTTGCGAAAGTTTCCATTTTTCCATTTTCCATGACTATTTTGGCCAATGTTTTATAGCTAAAATTTCCATCATAGAAAGATCAATCAGATGACGCCGACGGAGATCACCAGAATCAAATGTGGATAGTTGAAAAACTGGTACCCAAAACATACTATATCTGTAGGTATGTACCAAGTGATCCTCTTGTATCGAAGAAACGCTTTGAGCTAATCTCAAATATATTTACATATGTGATTGATTTACTGAAAGTAAATCATCCAAGTCAATCTGATTGTAGCGATCAATCAATCTCGTCTGCAAGTTAAACTCATTCTGCAGTAAGTAAGGTTCAAGTTGCCTCTGCGAATGGTAGGCATCTTGTCGTAGTGCAGGGGCTTAACTGCAATGCATTCACGGCATCTCGGCGCGGCGAACCTTCAAGTTCTCCTATAAAAACGTAGACCCTGGCAGAACTTCACCAACAAAAAGATATGATGAGAAGGAGGACAGAATCAGCGTAAAGGGTAAAAGGGTGTAATGAAACTAAACGGAAGTTTAGCCTCCTTGATGCCAAGGATGACGATGATGACATGCCCTCATGCAACGGCGCTCTGCAGGTGAAGTCGACTGAGACCGTTGAGAAGGTAGAGAGCATCAGCAAGGTTCCCGCCAGCAGGCTCAGCTGTTCAGATCCGGGGCAGTTACATCGGGCGAACACCGAAGGTAGTCAAAAAAGGAGGAGGAAGCGGAGAAGAGGGGCCAATTGCCCCCTCTACCATCAGCAGGTAATCCCGGCGGACACGATGACTCACGTGGTGCACAGGCAAGCCATAAGAGTTCGCCCTCTGGCTGATTAAGAATTAGAGCTTGGACGTCAGCACCTTGGCCTGTCGAGTAGTCAGCAGCAAATTCCAGGACGAGGATCGGCTCCTTATTGAACTGATATTTTATTGGCCGTTATACACGGAATTTGCTCAGGTGAACCTGCAGCACGCGGCAGCAGCCTCGGCTCTCATCGCGAGCAGGTTCACATCGGATAATCTGGGTAACCTGCTTAAGCCATGGGTCTACAGAGGGGAGGTTAGAGGCCGTAAGATAGATTCCAGCAAGACAATCTGGGATCTTTCTAGCGAGAGACTTAGAACTTGTGTCAGGGACAACATTGACTTGTTCTATATTTCAGAGTTCCTGATACAGGACCTTGTTACAGTCCAAGCCAGGCAAAGCGAAGGAGACGATTTCGTTCTGGCTTCAGCTTTTTTTTCCGGGAGAGGCATCCACAGCACCTCTAGAGACTGGGTGTTAGGTCGAAAACGCTGATAATTGCACTCCTGCATGTAAATCGGCATGACTACAGAGCTGAGAGATCGTCCAATACTACTCTGTACCAACTAACCTCGAAGATAGAGAGTTCGCTAGAAAGAGGGAAAGTAATGCTCTGCACGTCTCACAAGAGCTTAGCCAGGGCACTGGAAAAAAGGAATGTGGCAGATGAATGGTGCGCAGATGAATAGAGGCCGTACTGCCCACCAGAATAGCTGAAACCATACAAGGATTCGTTTTGGTACAACAAGCTGCTGCCCACAGGGGTGAGTGCTATCCCCCCTGCATGGAGTCTTGTAATGAATGACCTACTAGTATTGCTAACTGACAATGGGATCTGCTGCCATGGTTATGCAGGTATGCCAGAGGTAAATATGAGGACACTCTATGTGACTTACTACAAAGACGTTTAAACCTGGCAAAAGGGTGGTGTAGTGGGGTTTAGTTGAACATCAACCTCTCTGAGAGACCATTGTCCCATTCACGAGACGTACATATGTCCGCGCCCGGCCTCAGTAACCTTGCACTTGGGGGCTGAGTGGTAGAGATGACCAACATGGTCTAATATCTTGGTCTCACACTGGATTCCACTTTGCGGTACAAAGAGCATGTTGAATTGAACTAGGTCAAGGCGACTAAAGCACTAATTGTGAGTAGTCGGCTGGCTGAAAAATCGTGGGGCTACAAGCACGGATTGTTGTACACCATGTTCGTGCGACCGATAATCACGGATGGGGCGGTGGCCTGGGCCTCAAAAGTTTCGCAAACTACGGTATGGCTCCAACTATCGAAGCCGCAACGACTTGCAAGTATCTTCATATTGGATGCAATGCGCACTTGTCGACGGCAGCACTCGAAGTCATGATTGAGCTCACACCGCCTCATTAGGTGATCGGTCAGGTAGCCAAGCACACACTTCTGCAAATGATGGCAGAAAGGTGTGGTGAAGGTAAGGTAATCTCGTCCCTGCAAATGAAAGAGTTAAGTGGTACTACACCATTAGCCCTTATTCCAAGGGACAGCATTACCAAAAGGTAATCACGAAAAATTTCAAGGTTACCCTTGGCAGCAAGGCTGAATGGAACGATTCTACTCTCGAGCTGTTGCTGATGAGTAGTACGATCAAGTGGTACATCGACGGGTCGAAAACGTTGGAAAGAATCGGTGCAGAGATAGCAGGACCACGCACTAAGCTCTCCATACTTATAGGAAGTTTTCCAAACATTTTTCAGCAGATGCCTTTGCCATAAGTCGGTGCTTAGAGATAAATCTCTAACACAATGATCGTATAACCATACTTAGCGATGATCAAGTGGCACTAAAAGCAGTCTCCGCCTACGAGATCAAATCGCTACTGGTGCTGGAGTTTATAGAACGGCTGAATGGCCAAGCGGAACGTAACTATGTGTACCTCAACGGGCACCAAGAGGGTCACAAAGGTATTGCCGGTAACAAACTAGCTGATGAGCTCGCCCACTCTGCAGCATCCATTAACAAGGAAGAAGAAGCAGGCAGAGAGAAGCATTGACAACAACTATATGGCACGCGGCATGCCAAGTTGCTAATTGGAGGATACAGTGCAATCAAACTGGCCACTACAAGCTGAAGAAGCTTTTACTTAACAAAGGGCCTAGCTTCTTATGTAAATTACCTAAAACACAAGAACACACTGCACAACTGTCAGCAGGCGCAGGTTTAAGGACCTTGGATCCATGTTTCCAAATAGGGATCACATCGCTTCGCTAGCACCCAGCAGATTATTGGACTTTAGCAATATGATGGGGCTAGGTGAATCTTTGTGTTTTAGGAGAGGGCACAATAGACCTAAGGTCGTGGTGCATTCTTTGTTTAACAATCAATCAAGGTTGAAGTTGGTTGCCATCGAAGCCATTTAACCCTAGGAAACGTACTGTTTTGATGAGGTCGGACTATAGGGAGAGGGGTGTTAGATGAGTGAGGTTTATCGGGCATGCAAAACGGTGGTTAGAGTCATGAGGGGACTCTAGTATTACTTTAGCGCCAATCACTTAGTAGCTTGATGCAATTTATAATGAGGCTGATATTACTTTACGAGCATTTTTACGAACGAATAGAATATAATTGCCGTCACGCTATCGATGTGCTTACCTCTATAAAGAGGCTGCCGTTCATAACAGCATATGTAAATACTGCAGCTTTGACGACAGCCGTCTCTGCTGAAATCCCATAGAAAAAATTACCCCTCAATCTTCTTTCAAGGATTCGATCTATCCTTGAAAAAGCTGTCGTAAGAAATGTATAGAGAATTTAACTCTTTTACAGTTTATGAAAATTATTCAATCAAAATTTAAAAATACCATAACCTAACATTTTTATCAGAAATAAAAACTCGAGCAAAAACTAATGATTGGTTGGCGAATATTAGAAAACTTTATTTATTAAGTAAGCATATTTGTAAACTTCTAATATTTTGCTAATAAATCTTATAGCTTAAAATACTTAATTTCCAAACTTCGTAAAGAGGGAAGCAAGACCAAGCTCATCATCGTCATTGAAGTTTTAAAACTGTCGAGTTACGCCACAAAGGAAAGCAGAGAAATCAAGTCTGAAGCAAAAAGGAAAAATATATTAGTGGCATCTTTGGCAGTGAGTAAAATGCAGAAATTAAAATTAAAACTTTATAATGCTGACCATACAGGGTTGAAATTTTAGTGGAAGTAGCTAGTTAATTATGTTTTTACATTGTGGAGCGGGTTAATTTGATACTACAAAGTTTTTAAGAGGATTTAAAGCAAGCGATACATGATTAAGAGTGAAGTGGCGGTTATGCTATCGAATTTCTCGTACTACTTGGAGCAAAAAGTATGCCACATTATGCAAGGATATGAGCTGTATTAAAGTTCGCGAACAAAAACTAAAATAAAAATGTCCTCCTTTAGTTCAAGGGCTAATTTTCATACTGATAGCGCATTTAAATACCAACATTTTTCGGAAGACTTGCTCTTCGTTAAGTTTTTATCGGTGATCACATCTATACACATATACCATATATTTGTAAATATTTAAAGATATATGTTTGTCTTTATTGCAACGATAAAATTAATTAAAATTTCTAACTGAGAGAACATTAGTTACACATGTTTTCTGTTATACTGAAATTTCCGTTGGAAAGACAGTAATTTACTTCATTAAAATGAGCCAAAGCCCTTAGTCCGAGATCACGAGCTGCCACTGAAAACACACATTGCAAAGTGGAATGAGCGGACATCTTTGCAATTGCGGTCAAAATATTTGTAATAAACGGCTATTAAGTGGAAACCGGACGCAAAGATAACGGAGAAGGGGGGGAAGAAGACATACAAGCAAATAGAAGTAGCATAGCAATAATGCAGTGGCAAAGAAAATAGGTAATAAAATTTGTGAAAGCGTTACGGCAATGCCCGAAAATTGCTCGTTAATATAGAATAGAAAGTATATAGTATTTTTTCCATCTTAGCAGATGTCTACAATATCAAAAAACATTTGGAAAATTTGTAAAATTGTTTTAGTGGACCATAAAATGAGTTTTTTGAACTCCGACCAAAAAGACAAACGTGTTCGACTGGCGTAAGCCAGTTTTGGACTGAATGAACGCGTTTCTACGTCTATTTGTGACAACGGTAAATTTTTTGGTATACCCCGGATCTAGAGTCTTTTAGGTCAACACTTATTTATCAGCCTTAGTAATACATTTTCATATTCTCGCAGCATGTTGGTACACAGCAAAATAGTATTGTATTGTACTTGAAAATAATCGCGATAGATATAGAGTTATCTGAGTTGAAGCTGTAATTTTAGGTTTAATGTAGCTAGCTTCTAAACTATTCATGCTACCATAAATCATCCAAATTTTCAGAGGACAAATCTTTCGACACTTTTTATGACAGCGTGAAAGACGAAATCGTACGATGTCCCTGCCCACTCCTCATATAACTGTTTTTTTTTGAAATAAATTGAGAGACAATAAATCAATACCTAAATGAGTTTAAAAAAATTAAATTTAACCTACAGGATGCTACGAAAGGGTTTTATCGGAGCCATTGTCAAAGTTGGACGTTGGTACCGTCCATATTTAAGGGCTTTACATATTTCTGAGCTTACTAAACCGATGTCATCCAAATTGAAATACGTAATATTGTTCTGACATTTTTATTATTTTTGCGAAAATGGGTGAAATCGGACTACAAACCACACTCACTTTCCATATAACACAACTTCCATTTAGCAATATGATTTTTTCACTTTTCACTACATAAAAAGCCGGTACCAATGAATGTATCTGCATAAAACTTTGTACAAATACCGCCTTTAAAGTTTGCCATCTTATATATAAAAATTGTCAAAATCGCACCTTGACTGTTCGCATTCCAGATAACGGAGGTGTGAACCCAAATCCCATGGGCGACATTTAACTGGAAATATTGGTCAACGTGAGGGATAAATAATTGAAATACCTCAGAATTTTCTGATAATAATATGTATGGATCTCAAAAAGATGGGCTAAATCGGGTCAATACTTCCCTATATATCCCATAAACTTAATGTGAAGATCATCGAACTTCCAGCTGACATTATAATGCATACATCAGCAATTATGTGAGTTATCTTAATAAAATGAGGGAGTGTGCTTTTCTACTTACGTTAGGCACCGTAATAGGTCAAATATGACCTAGCCCCTTGGCCCAAACCTCATTTCTCAATATAATGAATTTCGATTCCATGGCTGGCGTTTTCCACATCAACTCAATATATTAAATTTAGCCTAATTAAATTAAACCACATCTGAATGAATTTCTCTAGCTTTGATCTTGTTCAAGAGTATGAAATGTTTGGTTACGTTCGAACTGAGCCTTTCTTTACTTGTTTAATTTAGATTTCCCCCCATTTGATTCATGTAAATGGCAATAGTATAAAATGTTCTTTTACGCCATTACTTAGCCCTTTCATACTTAATAAATTATATGACATTGGTAATTTCGGAAGAATTTTTTTTTAAATTTTTTGCCAAGGTCAAAGATAAAATGATACGAAACTCTTCGTTCCGTGAGTGCGCTGTCAGAATGCACATTTTTTACAGTATTCATCAGTGATGCCTCTTAATAAGTTGGAGTTGGGCATTATTAAATATTTATTTAGAAATTTTGCAGTTTCCACACCACGATGAGGTATGCAAAAGGCGCGTTACCGAAGTTAGTTTTGGACAATCGGTTCCTCAGTAGGCCTATATCACCCATATATAGTAAATAAATAAATACAAATATATACATACATAAACAAAATTGTACTTAAAGTAACAATTCAAAAAAAAAAAAAATGCAAAGAAACTAATTAAGTAATAAGTTAAAATTAATACAAAGAAATAAATAAAGCGATGAAATACTTCACATCAAAACCAATTAAATAATATATATATTAATTCACAATAATTCATAACAATAAACAAAATGATAAATATATTTCAAAATACAACATAATCAAAAGATAAGCAAAATACTGATTTCCATTACAAATATTTAAAATAATGATAATGCATTAAAAATGCAAATTAATTATACAGTAATTCTTTGTGGGTAAACATAAAACTAAAAATATATGATATCATGACTTTTCTAGTTATAACTAAAGAATTAATTTTATTAATTTTATATTACTGTATGTATGTATATATGTATTTAAAAGTAAATAAAAACTGGAAACCCCATTAAACACTTCCTTTTTAAGAACAGTAATTTTGGTATATCTATTAACAAATTTAAACATTTTTAAAAGCAATCACCCAGTCTCCAATACAAAAAACACAGAAATAAGAAGCATATTACAAATTAACATTAAGGCAAAAAATGAAACAAGAGATTAAACAAATTCCGAGAAAATTTACCAAAACAGCCAGCCTATCCTACAGATGAGAAACACAAAGAATTTTAGTTCTAAAATGGGGCCTACTAAGATCTCTATTAAAAAACTTTACGAGGCAGAATATTCCCATCCTGACGAAAAGAATTTACAGGTGGATTCAAATTCTCTATTAAAAATATCTTCTAACTCCTGAATATAGTCTGAAAATCCCTGGGGTGGTTTAATTAAATTTCACCTGTCAATTTGCCTTTGCTGAATGCATTTTCTTTAAGAAAATCTACTTCTACATCAACCTGATGGTCTAACTTAAGCCTACTAACGGGTGATTTTTTTGAGGTTAGGATTTTCATGCAGTAGTATTTGACAGATCACGTGGGATGTCAGACATGGTGTCAAAGAGAAAGATGCTCAGTATGCTTTGACATTTCATCATGAATAGACTTACTAACGAGCAACGCTTGCAAATCATTGAATTTTATTACCAAAATCAGTGTTCGGTTCGAAATGTGTTTCGCGTCCGTGTCCGATGAGCGATGAGGCTCATTTCTGGTTGAATGGCTACGTAAATAAGCAAAATTGCCGCATTTGGGGTGAAGAGCAACCAGAAGCCGTTCAAGAACTGCCCATGCATCCCGAAAAATGCACTGTTTGGTGTGGTTTGTACGCTGGTGGAATCATTGGACCGTATTTTTTCAAAGATGCTGTTGGACGCAACGTTACGGTGAATGGCGATCGCTATCGTTCGATGCTAACAAACTTTTTGTTGCCAAAAATGGAAGAACTGAACTTGGTTGACATGTGGTTTCAACAAGATGGCGCTACATGCCACACAGCTCGCGATTCTATGGCCATTTTGAGGGAAAACTTCGGACAACAATTCATCTCAAGAAATGGACCCGTAAGTTGGCCACCAAGATCATGCGATTTAACGCCTTTAGACTATTTTTTGTGGGGCTACGTCAAGTCTAAAGTCTACAGAAATAAGCCAGCAACTATTCCAGCTTTGGAAGACAACATTTCCGAAGAAATTCGGGCTATTCCGGCCGAAATGCTCGAAAAAGTTGCCCAAAATTGGACTTTCCGAATGGACCACCTAAGACGCAGCCGCGGTCAACATTTAAATGAAATTATCTTCAAAAAGTAAATGTCATGAACCAATCTAACGTTTCAAATAAAGAACCGATGAGATTTTGCAAATTTTATGCGTTTTTTTTTTTTAAAAAGTTATCAAGCTCTTAAAAAATCACCCTTTATTAAATTCATGTTCTGGCCTTGAAATTCTTGCCAAGATAAATATAGAACTAATACGAGGGCTGCTATATATATTTCTGGCCTAATAATGAAAATAGGAATATTTATCAACGAAAATGGTTTTATTGTTTTTCAAAATATTCTCCATCAAGATTTATACACTTTTGCATGCGCTCAAACCAATTTTCGAAGCACTTTTTCCACTCCGATTGAGACACCTCCAAAACATGGTTTTTGAATGCTTCAACAGCATCTTCTGGCGACGAAAATCGTTGACCACGCATTATTTTCTTGATGTGTGGGAATAAAAAGAAGTCATTGGGTGCCAAGTCAGGGCTGTACGGCGGATGACCCATCAATTCGACGTTTTGGCCGGTCAAAAAGGCGCTGGTTTGAGCCGATGTGTGAGAGCTCGCATTGTCATGGTGCACAATGATTCGTCTTCTCTTATTCGTTTTTCGAATTTCTCCGAAGACTTCAGGCTAACAAATAGTTGTGTACCACTCAGAATTGACCATCCTAAGTTGCTCAAGCGGAACAGTCGCCACATGACCAGTTTTGCCGAAGAAACAGGCGACCATTTGCTTGGAAGTGCTTCTTCCACGAACAACTTTCGTTGGATTTGGCTCGTCTTGGAAGACCCACACGGTCGATTGCTGTTTTGTTTCGGGCTCATACGCATAGATCCATGATTCGTCACCTGTGACGATCTTATAAACGTCTTTTGAAGCACCGCGATCGTATTTTTTCAGCATTTCTTTACACCAATCCACACGAGCCTTTTTTTGAGCGATTGTCAAATTGTGTGGGATCCAACGAGAACAAACCTTTTTTACGGCCAGGTGTTCATGCAATATCGAATGTATGCTGGTGGGAGAAATGCATAGGCATGCCTCTATCTGAAGGTATGTTACATGACGGTCTTGCATTATCAGTTCACGTATGGCATCGATGTTTTCTGGCACAACGGCTGTTTTTGGACGACCTTCACGGAATTCGTCTTTGAGCGAGCGTCGGCCACGATTGAATTCGTTGTACCAGTTTTTCACAGTGCTATAGGATGGTGCTTCATAGCCATGAAAAATGTCAAACTTTCCAATGGAAATGTCAGATTGCACCTGGCAACACTTAGTGTTGCCTAGGCCAGAAATATATACAGCAGCCCTCGTATATCATTGCACACACTTTGGATCATTTCATTTGATAGGTCTAGAGAAAAATGTTCGTTCTGGGCTCTCGGTTCGCAGTTTCCATTAATGACTATGCTTGCATATCGTAATTCCCATGGCTTCCTAAACGCATTGTAAAACATGTAAGGTGTTATTCTTACACTTCTGCTACCCCCTCCGCTGATCTGTCCATAATAATGCCCTAAAATATCCTGAAAAAGCCGTCTCGTCTGTTGGTGAGTAAAGCCTGCGTGTGACAAAAATCTCCACAAACGTTCTAAACGAGAAATGTTTAGTTTCCAACCATTTACTATATGTAATTCAAATTATTGGTTATGTCAGACCCTGCTTCATCTTTTACCCTAATTGACTTCGAGAGGTCGGTAGCCTCACGGAGATATTGTGTTTGCTCTAGGGTGGCCGAAATAATAATACCCAACGATTACCCTACTCCCGACCAACCGTAAACAAGCGGAATTAGCCGAGTCATAAAAGGTAAGCGTCGTGATCTTAAACTGCTCAGCTACAGAAACAAAAATTTCACAGCCAAAATTAAGAATTAGATAAAAGTAAGTTTATTATTTTTCAATGCTTCTTGTTAAAAGTAGATAAAATAATTTTTTTAATGGTAAAGAGTGAGTCTGTTAGATCAAATGTGCTGGAATAAGAATTGAAATCGTGACATATACAGCGGAATGGTTCGTTTAACTCAAAATTTGTTCTAGAAAATTTTAGAAGCAAAGATCTCAATTGCCTGGTAGAGCGAGCGGGAACGTTAAAATTAATATAAGGTAAGAGAGATGGACTACAGACTGACCCATTTATGACTTTTACAAGAAATATTATACCAAGCATTTCCCTACGACTAGCGAGTGTTTATAAGTTTTAAGCGTTTAGTGTAGATTTAGTGGAAGATTTAACCTGGAATCCCAATGCAAATGATTTAAGGCAAAAAGTAAAAATTGTTTTTGAACGGACTCTAACTTCTCCGAACGGACTTGATAACTAGGGTTCCAAACCACAGTAGCATACTCTAATATAGGCCTAACCAAAGATGTAAAAAGAATTTTTGTGGTAAGCAGATCTCTAAATTCTTTAGACCAACGTTTAACAAAACTAAGAGCGCCTTTAGCTTTAAAAATCGTGGAAGACGCATGAAGATTAAAATTGAATTTGCGGTCCACAGTTACTCCCAGATCAACAAAACTGCATACTTGCTCCAAGCTTAAGTTTTGTATTACGTATGCATGTGGACATAGTAGACTTATATTTCATCGCGGAGGGAAAATTGGAAATCATAGAACAATTTTGGAATACGTAAAATATTATGTTTTACTTTTTTTATATATATATCTTTTGTTAAGTTTAGCAAATTAGCATATATACACATAAGTCCGATTAAGGCGGTATATAAGATAAAGTAAAGTAGATATGACCACTACTAGCGCAAATTCGAATGCTCTTAAATTCTATGAAGTCTACATATGAATTTCTTCAGATGAAATTGAATAATGAACCGAAAACAGGACACCACCTCCTATTCTACTCAACCGATCATATCTAAAGATTTCAAATTCGCTATTGAATATCTCGTTATAAAAAATGTGGGGCATTAGCCAAGTTTCTGTGAAAGCAATGATTTTAAATCTACAATTAATGATATTTAAATACAGATACAGTGAGTTTTGTATTAAGATCTCTAACATTTTGATAATAAATCATAAACAAAAACTACAGTTTATGCTCGAATTGACGCACAAAGACACAAGATGGCCAAAATGAGCTGTCAAGAAACAATAGAAAAGTGTCAGCGGATATGTCGATTTTAAAAGACGAAATATCCCTGTCGTATTTGAAATTAAATTTTCGAATGTCTGTATCGTCAGTTTTTAATTTCGACGAGATATAACAGTTTATGTCATCAACTGTAGTATCCGCAGCAAATCTTGAGATTAAAATCAATTTTTTCTGCGATATTACAACTAAATTTTTATTACCTGACTTAAAGATATTTGGAGGCGGATCCTGAGAAGTTTTTTTGCTTACCATATTGAGTTACAACTTTCTCTGTATTTTGAGCAGACGAATCCTTCTCTCCTTGAGGACAAGCAGAAGAAAGAGTGATGAGCTTGGGTGGGGGCACTCTTTTTAAGGAAGATGCAGTGGTCTCTTCATGAGACAGACGCTTACGTTTAGAAAAAGGTTTTAGATTTTTTTTTTGATCATTTAGACATTCAAATGATAGACACAACATTTCATAATGCCTACACTTTTCGGTAAGGGTTTCAAGTTCACGGCTAATTTCCTTGAAATTTGTGCACCTGCCAAAGGACTTCAAATAATTCAATTTCTGTCGGTATGCATTTTGTGCAAGACCAGCACAAGCCCGAACTATCAAGAATAGAATCCAATATCCTGCCAGTCAGTCCACCACATTTAAGATGGGCAAGACCGTCACATAGCCAGCAAGAAACAAAGCGTTCCGACTCGATTTTTGCAGTAAAATTCGGGATATTGCTAGTCATAATGACAAAAAACAATATAACAAAAGTTAAAGAGAAATGGCAATAAAATGTATATGAAATAAATGCAATAAAAATAATTGGTTATCAAAGGTAACAACCTGTGTAGCGAGCAGTTTAAGATGCACTGTAACACACGAAAAGTAAGAAACTCGCAAACAGCTCTGTGAACAAAGATGGAAAACAAGAAAGAAATTCAAGTAAGCAATATAAATTACCACTAACAATTTCACTATTTAAAAATCTAGCAACAAAACAAATAGAAAATGACTCGGCGAAATAAATTAAAATTGTGAGCACACAATTAAAGTAAATTTCAATTGCTTCAAAAGTATAATATAACAGTGGCACTTATCTTAACCGATCACTTCATCCAGATATTTTCACAATAAACTTTTAAATATAAATTAAACAAATTTGCGAAAGTACGAAATTTCGCAGCTGAGTGCGAGGAGGGTTGATTGAATCTTTTTTCTAGAAGTGTACGATATTGGACCAGCTAACTAGGCGCGATCTAAAATTAATTCTATTTTTGAAGTTTTTTAAACAATTGAAAAAGTATACTTCCTTGCCATTAACCTGAAAATAGGGACGCGCTTCAGAAACTTCTAACACTCGAGCTAAATTTAGAAAATTTGACTCCTGATCACAAACAAAATGGCAAAGTATGAGACCTATATTTTGCAATTGGGTAATGGCCTGAAAAATATATATTTTTGGCAACATCACCTTTACAGGAACCATGAAATGAGCTAGAAGATGGTCCCAAGGATTGCCACCGATACCCTGGACCAAAGGAGTCATTGTACTGGTATCTATTCTACAAGTTCGATTCTCATCGCCATAATCTTCTAATCCTACAAATTTTATCATACTTGGGCAATTATTGCATATATATGTTTTAAAATTGCATTTCCTATTCTCCACTACCAGTTTGTGTTTTTTGTTTGTTAAAGCTGTCAGACTTAAATTTGTTTGACTTCCCCTGTCTACAAAGCTTTCATCTTCAAATGCTGTAATTAAAGTATGTAGTACCTTGATCCGCATGATCAAAGACACTATGCCTCATTTCTTCTGCCACAGATGCGAGAAAATTTAAATCGTTCGTATCGTGTCATTGAATCTAGTTTTTTTCCACCAATTTGTCGGTAAAAATCCTCTGCAAACTCGATTTACTGCGATTTAACCAACATTTAACAGCATAAAACAAACTATGTTAAAACTAACAGAAATGAAGTAAAATCGACTTAAAGACTAAAAGAAAAAGATGACTACTCTACTTACATAATGCCTGCTATCGAATAAACTTTTATAATATATTTAGTAAAACTAATACGAATTAATTAAAATTAGCTTAAACACTAAGACAAAGAAATGCTTCTAATATGTATTTACTATTATTTTTTATATATACAATTACTTTACTACTTATTAAGAAATTAATATTAATTTGATTACAAATTTTGTTTTAAGCCAGCTATAATTTCTAATAAATATTTAATTTCTTACTTGGCATTATCCTTCTCCTGTGCTCTGTACCCTATAACACACTTTTTTGTTTTCGACATATTCCTATAAAGCACGAATAATTCTAAAAAATTTGCTTTTCCTTACCTCGATAATGAACTTATGCACTTTTTCACCGCAAAACTGTACTAAATTAATAATTTTACAAACTCCAACAACAACCGATATCTTTTTCTAAAGAATTTTAACAACGCACTGGGATCGAATCGTTAGATCCGTGCACGGATCGTCAAACATACGAAAGAAAATTCGTGATACGTCAATCGTATGCGGTGATTGGCATTATGTCATACGATAGCAAACGGATCATAATGTATTTTCAATTCACAATAGTTTTTAAATTCCACATTGCTTTGGGTCGTATTTTTAGGTGACAAAAGATGTGGAACTGTCAAACCTGTTGCAAAATATTCAATAAATTTGTTAGTTTAAATATCAAATGGTTCCGACTTTGTTTTTTTATTTGAGCTCTAGTGAGAGTGATGGGGATGAAAAAATAGTGCGGAGGCAACTCAGAGATCGGAGCACTCTTTTGGCACTGCCGAATTTCGTCTAACTAAAGAGGCTTTTGAATATGTCCTAAATAATATACATATGTTTAACACAATCTGACGTCAGAGCAGTGCTCCAGACGGAAAAGGCTACCATAGTATAAACGCTATGATAGTAAGTTGCTATTATAATATATTTCTTGAATATACATATACTATATGTATATTTGTTAAATTTTGTTTTGTCAGATATGCGATCACACTTACAAAATTTTGCTTATTAACTGTCAACACGGTGGTGCAGCCCACGACTCATTTGTTTGGACACACTCTGACCAGAGAAGAGTTTTGGAAGAACGATTTCGGCAGACCAGGAATGAAAATTTATGGCCTTTAGGTATATATTCATTTCATTCTTTTTGCCACATTGATTTTATTTATATTTTAACAGGGGATTCTGGCTACCCATTGGAACCATGGTGCATAACAACTCCTTACAGAAATGCTTCGGATGGTGCAATTTAAGCTATGTTCAATGAAATTCATTCCAAGGCAAGAAGTATCGTCGTATCGGAATATTAAAAGGACGCTAGAGAATTTTAGGATATAGTAAGAGAGGAAGGTACCATCCGACAATAGTGTCAAGATTTGCTAACGTTTGTGCAGCATTACACAACATCTGCATAAAATTTAAAATAAATTATGATCCTCAGAATTGCGATTCTGCAACGGATATCGTCACCGGGGTAGCGAACCGCCTCACCGCAATCGCCCAAACAATAAAAGATCTTTAATAAATTGAATATTTTTTTCCTTCTAAACTGAAATACAAAAATTTTGTTCACATAAATTCATTATTTTAATTTTAATTAGTCGTTTCATCACGTTTGTTGGTTTTATCACATTTCTTAAATACTAAATAAATAAAATTCAAAAAAAAAATAAAGCTCTATTAAATTAAAAAAATTCATTAAATGCTTAAAACTAAAAATATTTACATTCATGTGCCAAGTTTTATAATAAATTTCTTCGTAAGGTTTCGAGCTCCAATTTTTTTATTTCGTGGTCTAATTCCTGTGTCGATTGTTGGATGCGGTGCTTTTCCATCTTAATAGCAACCAATTTTTGTTGTATTGCCAGCATTTATTCTTGTGCTGCTACTAACCTCTCAAGCTTCTTATCTATGCCTTTTTGAAAAGCTGAGAGCGACTTCATGTTTTGTTGAAGTAACTCCAACTTTTCATCACTCCTACTTTTTCTCCTCGGTGTGCGTGGAGTTTTTTCTGTTGACGTTGTTGTTGTTGTTTTTCGTTATAGGGCTCTCCACCAGTTCGCTGCTTTGATGCCTTATTGAAGGAAAGCTTTTTTTGCTTGGTATTTTTGATCAGCAAAAACCTATAAAAATCATAAAAAATTAATATTTTATCGAAATATATTGCATATGAGTTATATACATATCTTCCTCCACAAATTAGCATCTTTAACTGGTAGCCCCACGGCTTTAAGCTACTTCGCCAGTTCCTCCCATAACTTATTGGACGCAATTCTTCCTTGCCCAGAGTTTGGAAACTTACATATTTTTAGCCAAGCATGGATGGCTTGACATGAATTTCGCCATTACATCTTTTTGTGTAGGATTTAGTTTATTATAATTTGTTTTAAAATAGATTTATAGTATTATTAAAAATTTTCTAAAATACTAAATTGTTTACAATTTACTCACATTTTTAAATAAATTCGTCTGTTACGATCGGTAGTTTGCGTTCGGATGACGGTTCGAACGAACGGATACGTTTATATACTCGCTCACGTATGTCATCATGCCAGATACGATATAAGCGTTACGATCTCGTATGACATAATACGAAATACAGACTTTTACGTGACGAGGGATACGTTCACGGATGTAACGATTCGACACCAGGGTTCGTCATTTTACAGGCTAAGCTATTGCGTATAACGAAGTTTTCAACCATTCATTTTAAAAATAGAATTTTTGGCTGGCAAATTTGTTCAGTAGTTTCAAAATAATAACCCAAAAGTTTCAAATTATTATATGCTTGAGAGATAATCTTCATTTCAGAAGAGAAGGTCTTGTGTTTATATACTTACTGATATTATTATAAATACACATAAGTATGTATACATGAATGTATATGGGTACTTCTATATACAATTTTTGCAGGATATTTATGAGTATTATACTGCCCATAATCAGGCCCATCATTTGTCCATTGTTTACTCGCGTTTTATTTTATAGCCACATCCAGTTTAAAGACGACGTAATGTCATTTTCTACGTGTGTATGCATGCATTCAGTCATTGTCCGCATATTAATGCGTGAAATTCGCTCATTTGTTTGCTTTCTCATAAACTTTTTGCTCATTGGCATTATTGCTTCGGCATGTTGTTCTTTTTGTTGCTTCCTTATTTATGTTATTCATTTGCACTAAACGACTTTTATGACAGGCAGCGTATGTGATCTGCAAATTGCGGCTGTTATACTTTTTATTACCCATTGGAGGGGGAAAGAGCAGGTCAAAAGGACTCAAGGCATAAATGCTGTAAAATCTGGGAAAAGGAGTCGCGAGGAAAAATTAGCAGTAGCTTAAACTCTCATGGAGCTGGTCTGAAAAAAGGACAGATTCCTCGAGTTATCTGAGTGAAAATGACCTCGATACGATTGTAGATAAAGATATTTATGGCTGTCTTAATCATAATAAAATAATCATTACATCCTTCGGTCAAATTGGTTAGTATTCGAGTTTCAAATTCTAACGATAATACAAATATATATGTATATATACCATGATCTTATTGATGAGATGATCTTAATTGTCTGCAGACTTCATTTTCTGATTAGACTACATACCTTGAATTAATTGCTTTTATACCTCTAAGTACGAATAAGAAGTAAGGAAGGGTTAAGTTCGAATGTAACCGAACATTTAATACTCTTTCAACTTAGAAGGATTGAAATCGGCTAACGAAAATAATTACATGTGATAGACATACATAACATAATTTCAGATATATTCGGCATTAAACTGTAGTATAGTAACACATGTAGTTTTATTAAGATGTTTTACATAATGTCCGATTTGGACGGTATAAAGCCAACTGGAAGTTTGAAAATCTTATGTTAGGTATATGGAAGATAGAGGTAGTGTTGACTCGACTTTATTTATTTTCTTATTACTACAAATTTTCAATAGAAAAACACACTCTTTGAGTGTCATTAAGTTACTCATACCGTCTCCAATATACTCGTAGTTTTCACAAGAGCTCTTCCATTTTAGGCATAAAGATACATTGTTATTAGAAAAATATTTGCCGAATATTGACCGAATTTCTGGAATAAAGTTAGCCGGGAGTTACAAAATTTTTCAATTAGGTCTAAGGGGCCTGTGGGAATTATTGATTTGATTCAGCACATGTTTGGCATATATTATCACAAAAGGATGCTCACAGAGTTTCTATAATAAGAATACCGATATTTGCGATAAAAATTTTAGATTTTTGCACTGCTACATAGGAATGTCAGAATAATGCCACCTCCCAAATTTGGCTGATATCGGTCGAGTAGATCCTGAGAAATGGAGTTTTACAAAAATGTGAGCGGTGCAACGCGCATTGTCTTATTTTGACAGCAGCTGACATATAACCCTCTCTTCTAACCTCGGGTGTAAAATGTTATGTTCCTCACATATTGATTTATCGCGCTTATAGTAGTTTTTATTAGAACCCTTATATCGGGAGTAATCTGAGTTATTACCTGATTTCTTCAATTTTTACAGCGTCGGTAGGGGTGCTTAGCATATTTGACCTGAGTGAACCAACCAGATATTCCCCATGCGCCAAATTTGTATCCCCGCAAAACTAATATGACTGTGTAAACTGACGTTGAGCAACACCAAAAAGGACCTTTCCGATCCGTTCGATACCAAATAATATTGATATCATTGGCCCTAAAACCCGCGCCGTTAGATCTGCTTTCTCCAGAACGGATAAAGCACCGAAGCAAATGGGTCTGCAAGTGAACGAAGGCAAGATGAAACATCTCCTGTCATCAAACAAACAGTCGTCGCACTCGCGACTAAGAACCCACGTCACTGTTGACCGTCATAACTTCGAAGTCGTAGATAATTGGAACCAGCATCAATACCAACAACGACGAATATCGCATTCGATGGCAACATGAGCAGAGAAAGGATGAAACGGCTGTAAGGATTGGAAATTGGAGTGAATTAATAAAGTTACATTCGAAAAGAACGGACTTGTTATTATATCCTCATTTTTTACACAAGTTAACGCTTGCATAGACAGACGGACCAAATCATTTCGTCTCGTCAACCTCATCTTCTACACATGTATATATCTATCTCGATTAGTTTCGGGTGATACAAACAACCGTTAGGTGAACAAAACTATTATCCTCTGTAGCATCATGTTACAAGAGTATAAAAATAATATTATGAACAGTATTTTTATGGCCGCAAAAAATTGCATAAAACCTACTATTTTAATTGAACTGTTTGATTTAGAGATGGTTGTAAACATAAAGTTAGCATATCAAATACAATTTAAGGTTACGAGGTTTGGGATATAATTGGATACAAATTAAAATTGATAGAGTTGCACGCAAAAAAAAAAAATACAAAATGCAAAATAAAATTCTTAAAAATATTTTGTTATGATGTCCAGACTACGGCAGAAGCGTATCGGCTTAGGAAAATAAAAGCACAAAAAGCAGTTTCATGCCTTTCAAATTTCAGGGACCTACCGGTATTTTCCTGTCTCAATTACAGAAGGAATACTATACTCGCTGTTAGCATATATTGAAAAAATTTGGACGTGAAAGAATGCACCCTCGTAACTTACCTCAACTTAGAAAGCACTCTAAATAACATCCAGCATAAGGCCATATTGAGGGCGCTTAAAAATCTAGGCATCTTTGGACCTCTCGTGAAACTGATTGAACGGATGATCATGGTTAGGTCAATAACTTCTATGCTGGGAGTTTCAACGATGTACAGATCTGTCCAAATCTTCAATGCTTGTTTATATTGTGAAGTTATTTCTTAATTATTTTTTATTTATACTAGTTACTAAATACATTTAGAAATCATATTTGGATAGTTTTTTTTTTAAATAAATTTGAGCGATGCCAAAATTGGCCATCGGTCGGATACTATCAAATTTTGTATTCTATTAAGAAGGGAGCCTGATTTAGAAGCTTCAAAAAATCGAGTTTTTTGAGGATGTCTTTAGGAGTGAAAGAATTAATTGATTAAAACGAAATTTCTGGGCTTTATAGTTATATACCTAAACATCATTCTCACATTGTTTGAATACAAAATCTTTTATATTCTGCTTTTGGGAAGCAATTGCCCGATGTATCTCGCATGTGCATTTGCCGGACGGCGGGCAGGATGCAGGTCGCAATTTCTATCTGAAACAAAAAAATTTAAATACTCGTAGATTCATATTTTTTAATAACATATCTTCTAGTTAAACTAAAAAAGTTCTAAAAAAAGTGTAAAATTCTACAATTTTTAAAATTTAAAAAAAATTGGTTTTTGCCAAAAATTTTCCAATTTATGTTGTTTAAAATATGTCCAAACACGACTTTTCTTAGTTTTTTTAGTTTAAATATAAGATAATTTAATCCTACGTTTAGTTTTTTTCTATCTTGCCCGCTAATTAAGAAAAATCGTAAAAATGAAAAGCCGGGAAATTGCGCGTCAAAGTTTTTACTTTCTGCCCAATCGCTCATATAGACGCTCGGTCACTATTCCCCTTCTAGCATTTTCGAAGCTCCGTCTATAACTTTCCATCTATAACTTTGGGGACATATTCTTAGATATTTTTTAAAGAGATTCAAGAAAAAAATATCGATTTGAAGCTTCTAAATCTGGCTCCTCCTTAAGTTATATTATAGGTAGGTCGCCTCCGCGCAGTGCATCCTGGGTAACGCTAAATCAGGTGAGGCCTTCACGGCCTGTGAAAACTTCCGACAGCCCCGACCTCGGGAGTGACATCCTGCAGAAATGAGTAGCGGGTTATGTAAACATTTATCCTGCAATCGACCTCGGAGTTCGTTCCTCTTTCCTCATCATTAAGTTAATGTAGTAGGTGTAAGTAGGTTGAGAGGTTTCCCTCTTTACGCTTGTCAGTTCTGAACGGGTTTGCGTTAACCTTCGCCTTGGCTTCTTAACAAAGATAAGCTTGGGGCCATTAAAGGTGGCTACCTTGCGGAAGCTTTTTATTCCTCTTCTTATAAATAGGAAAAATTTTTGAAGCTTTCCCTTGGAATACTCAGCTTTCTTTGGGGTATATCGGGTTTATTTTACAAGATCATTATGAAGCCCAGTAGATCGCGCGTAGCTTGGTTGATGTACGTTTGGCCAGACATTCTATTTTTAAACCATTGACTTTAATACCTAGTTTGATAAAAATGTGAGCAGATTTCATTGTTTTGTTGAGTTTCTTTGCCACTTTTGCTTCCTTGGTCGACAATTTCAAGATTAGCTGCTAATCCAGCAGCAATGGAGTCCTCATATCTGTCATTAGAAGGTGTTCGCAATATTTTAGAGTTCCTCTTAAAAGAAACACCTGATGTACACCGTCCCCATTTTATTTTCAAATGTCAATAACTCAGCGAAAAAATACTTTGGATAGACTTGTAAATAATTTCACTTATATTGGTGGTTGTGCGGTTGATCACAACAAAAAGGCAGATAAAAATTGAGTGAACGTTTTATCAGCAAATAGCTTTTAATGTTTAACTTCTGCGATCCCTTGCACCAATTTGCAGTGTTTTATATTAACGACATTTATTTTATTCAATTTATTGTTTGCACCGCCAGACAGACAGTCACCTTGAATTCAACTCTCTTCATTCTTTTCTGAAATATTTCTTTATGTTATGGATATTTAATTCTTAATGTTTGCATTACATAAAAAATATATAATAATCAAGTTCGCTCATAAAACTTTTGTAAACATGAAAAGAATTTCGAAATGAAGAAGTGTCGGCACGGTCTATGAAAACCGGATTGTGCTATACAAAGAGTCCTTAGTATGAGAAACAAACATCCTTTATCGATTCTTCAATTGATTCCATGCCGATTTTCCAAAACTCTAGTGAAACGGCATTTTTCCTATCAACGTTATGTATATGTAATCCGTTGCACAGAAAATTATATTCTTCTCACAGAAGAATTTTGTTCTTTTGCCTTTTACATTATATCTATCGAAAAGCTTAAATCAAATTCATAAAGTTTTACTGAATTAAAACCGGGTTTAGAAAAAGGCAATAATTTAGTCTTAAGATCTGTTTACTGTACAGTAACTGCTTTCTTTACTCTAACGTTTATGTTTGATTTCCCTGAAAGCTTTCTGTCTAAAGATAGTCTCAAGTAGAACTATTTATTATTTGCGGCTTACCTTCTTCAGATTCAGTGAAGTGGAGACAAAAGCCTTCCCAGATTAGAAATTATTGAACTAACTATTATCATCTGTTCAATAAATTTCACGAGAGGTGCGAAGCTACCCAGATATTTAAGCGTCTTAGGCTGAATGTTATTGAGAGTGTCTGTTAAGTTAGGTAGATTACGAGGGCACATTCGATTACCTCCAGAGATATTTCAAAAATCTATGTAATCATTACTAAAAGCACGTAAAATCAATAACTAAATGTCCCACTGACATTAAACTTCGAGCTTTTTAGGAGCCAATGTCAAAATTGGGCAATGAGCGTGGTACCGCAAACATTTTGGTGAAATCAGATACCTCTGAACCTACTAGACCAACTTCAACCAAACTCGGTATCTAATTTTATCTTGACATTGCTACATTAAAGTTTGAAAGTGGAGGAAATATGCCTACTTCCCATTTATAACAATTTTAAATTCCATCTAATTCTTTCACTTTACAGTATACAAACTAAGAACCAATACGAGTAAATGTTTCCGGATAAAATTTTGCTTCGAATGGTGGGCTTAAAGTTTTGTTAACATCATAAAATATTTGACCGCCTTTGACCCTTGCACATTCCTAGGGTATAAAATGTTCGGAAACACCCGAATTTAGCTTTTCCTAACTTGTTTTATATCTGTTCACAATTTAATTAAAATATAAAGTATCTCACCTAAGTATATATAATATATGGGCATTATAAGTAACTTCGTAACATCTACATAAGCTAATTCTGAAATAGCTTTTGTTGGGTGAGTGGTATAATAATAATTATTGCTGTCGGACAAACACATATACGTTACATATGCGTTGTTAAAACATTCGTTCTCCTAACGCATTTGCTGTATTGTGGATGTGGGAGCAAAAGTTCAGTCATTGAAAACATTATCTCTTTGAAAATGCCAACAGCAAAGGCGTAAAGCCATTAAAGTCCATTGCAATTTCTCTGAATGCTACCAGTAGTGCCAGAAAAAGTTACAAATATTCATATACATATGTATGTATATACACCTACTCACACACATACATGTAGAACTTTTGTATTGACTTCGCAGGCACAAAATGCTGCTTGTCGTTTAAACATACATGTGTACATACATATACATATTTTAAGTAAGAATCCCAATGTCCAACAGTGGGCGAATATTAGCGGCCGCTGAACTAGTCAACGACAATTGCGACTGTATTTTTAATTGTTGCATGGAGCAGAGGGCAACAAAAATGTGATGAAACTAAACGAACTAAGGGAACAATTCGAAAAGTTCTCTTGATAATTAATAACGAGAAATCCCACCAAATGTATGTCCATACTCATGTCGCCTTTAATCAGCCGACAAATAGAATATAACGGTGCCACTGCACATTAACACAACAGCAATAGCAATTTGTTAGATTTTGTCGGCATCAAAGTGATCTGAAACAATGAACTCGGTGTAATTTCGAAGTTGTTATCAAAGCCATCATTGAAGCTGCATTGTGGCGTTTTGCCACAACATTAGAAAAGCAAACATTGTTTTAAAGTGCACTTCTTGTTTAATGTTTGGAAAAGTTAGAACATTATTGCCATGAAGACACTTAAAATTTTTGTTTATAATTTGCGTAATTAGGCGTAACGGTTCACCAACGAAATGTTATATTATTATTTATTAGGCATTTTAAATTTATTCTCTTGGTTTAATCAAACTAACTCTGTGATATCCATTTCTCAAGAAGTCTTGTTACAACATTCCCGGAGGAAATTAAAAAAAGAAGTTTAGTAAGTTTTAAGGTATCCCTTAACAAATTCTTATTCTTTTTTATTTTTAATAGTCGTTTTTACAACAGCGCGCTAGTCCATCTCCTTTTTTCGCAGTTTGGCGCCAAATGGAGATTCCAAATATAGTGTGTCCTTTTGCACTTGTCTCTTTCTCTCTTCCTCTTCTTCCCCGGCGGGTACTGAGTCGAATACAGTCAGAGCTGGATGGTCTCTGAACTATGTCAATGGCATCGTATATCTCGTACAGCTCATTTCCATCAACAGCGTGATTCGCCCTTGTCAATGAGCAAAGGATCATGCCTCTGCACCCTCTAGCAGAACGTGAATGATGTGGGATTTGTAAAGTTTGGTATTTGTTCATTGAGAGAGAACTTTACGAGTACTTCTCAATTGCCTACTCAGTCCAAATCAGCATCTGTTGGTAAGATTGATTCTACGTTGTATTTTTAGACTGACGTTGTTGATGCTGGTTCGAAATTATCTACGACTTTAAAGTTATGAGTGACAGCAGTGACGAGGAAGCTAAGTCGTGAGTGCGACGACTTTTTGTTTGATGAAAGTAGATATGTCGTCTTGACCTCGTTCACTACCAGACTCAGGCGCGGTTGTTGAGGCCAATGATATCGATGTTATAGGCATAAGCCAGCAGTTGTACACTCTTATAGAAGATAGTACCTTCCCTATTTAGTTCTGCAACTTGAAATACTTTCTCCATGAGTAGATTGAAAAAGTAGGAAAATGGATCGTCTGAAACCTCGTTTGGTATCGAACGGCTCAGAAAAAATTCTTCCAGATCCTGACGGAGCTTTTGGTATTGCTCAACATCAATTTACTCCGCGGTATTAGTTTTGCAGAGATACCAAATTCGGACATAGAGGTGGTATGTGTCGATCCTTTTTCCATGGGTCTTTTCCAAGATTTGACGCATGGAGAATATCTGGCCAGTTGTTGATTTTCCAGACCCACTTATAAGCGATGTTGAGTAGACTTATCCCACGGAAGTTGGGGCAGATTGTGGGGTCCATCTTTTTGTGGATTTTGTCCGGCCATATTCTACAAAGAAGCTGCTGCGTGCTCATTATTAGTTCTTCGCCGCCATGTTTGAATAGCTCGACCGGTAATCCATCGGCCCCCACCGCTTGGTTGTTTTTCAGACAAGTAATTGCAAATCATGCAAATTCAAAATTGATATGAATTGTTATAATATATTTATAGTACGTCTTTCATTACTGGCGTAGACACTGCTTACGCGATTATAGCCGAGTCAACAACAACGCGCCAGTCGTTTCTTCTCTTCGCTACGTGGCGCCAATTGGATATTCCAAGCGAAGCCAGGTCCTTCTGTTACTGTGGTACTGTTTCGGTATTTCTTTTGCAGTATGCAAGGAATTTATGGACTAGAGATAGGCTTGGAGGAATAACAGTATTTCCATAGTAATAGAAGCGCCTAACTGTGTTTGTGATACGTCTTATTTACAAAGAAGAAGCCTTTCAGAGTGCATTAGTCTGAGACTTCATACGATTGTAAGGCTCCGAAAGGCTAGGATGGTACTTTACTCCCCGAAAATGAATTGATAACACTTATTTAACAAATTAGTTATTTAATGGAAAAGTTAATAATAAAATGAAAGATATATGAATATTAAATTAGAGTTATGTCGAACTCGTGCGCGTGAATATCTACTCGTGTCGCTGTGTTGCAATCAACTACTTTGACAGTCGAGGAGAGTGTTGCCACCCCTACACGATTTTCACCAATGACGGCGGGAATCAAAAGTAATTTACTAATTTCTGCGAATGAGCGCTTATTGTTTCTTCTCCATAACCAACGTTGTCTTTACTAAATATTTACAGTCTATTCGACATAAACCGCAACTGCGAAGGAAATTGTTAAAGCAAAGTCACAATGCCGTGGGAGCAAAGGAAAGCTTTCATATTATTTTTCTACAGACACACACGCGCATGAACATTTATATGGTATATATATACGTAGGTTCTATGTAGTTGCGTGCGAGTAGGAAATTTAATGTTGCGGAACATTTTAGATGTGTAAGTCGATGAGTTGGTTGATTCAATTGAAAGTTTCCTCAATAGGCGCATTAGACTCATATTGTGTGCGAATTGTAGACTTTTGAACTCAGTCTTCGTAAACGGAAAAGTTTGCGCTTCCCTCGCTGACGCAACGATTCCCTTAGCAAAACTGCACATTATCGCAAGAATGTTTTGAGCGTGAGCTCGCTGTTGTACACTAATCCAATTAGCAAAAACAAATACATCATTTCCCAGGCAATGCAGTCGCGGTGCGACGGTGCGGCAAGTAAGCAAGTGCACAAGATCTTACCATAAAATGTGCTCACTTTCTTTGCAAAATTTCGATACAGCAAGCCACAAATGGGAAGAAGGGTAGATGGGAAGGGGGCGTTCACGCATATACCAGGCTTACAAAGCCGTTCTTACCATCGTAGAATGAGCGCGGCTGGTTGCACATACGCAAATAAGGCAACAAATTTCATTAGCGCGGTGGCAGTGAGTTACTTTGGTGTAAGTGCGCTGCTACCGACAATAAAGCCACCGTAAAAGTCGAATGTGTTGCAAATTCGCGCTGTTGCACGTTTATTATATCGCTAAACCTCTAAAGCCTATCGCCATCGACAAAGCTGCTCCCAGTGTGTGCTGTTGTTGTTGTTTCGTTGCTAGAGAAGGTACTCTGTGGTGTATCTAAAGGCGCAGCGAAAGAGTGCCGATCGGGAGTTAGGCGGTAGGCTCTGCCACACAAATGCCATTCAATTAAGCGCCAAAGTGAAAGTAAACTTTTCCTTCCTTCCTTCATTCTTCATTTTCTTTAGTGCAGTTATGCGAGGAAGCATATGCTGGCATATATGAAGTAGGGTGATTCAATTTGTTTCGGTAAACCCGTAAATAAAACCAAAAAAATTTTAGGAAATAATATTACTTTTATTCATCACTTTTATGTGGACATAATTCTATAATCCATCATTAGTTTTTGTTTAGTTTTTCAGCAAGTCTTCACAATTTCATAATAAATCAATATTGCAGCAAAGATAATGAGTGAACTCATTAACTTGGTTATATACTTCACGGACTAAAAAACTTTGTTATTACGTATACTTATTGAGAGACTCTACCACCATGTACTACAACCCTTACTGAGAATCTGTTTATTATTAAAGGTTATATATGAGTCTCTTTACGCCACGAGACTATCGAGAGGATATTGCTGTTAAAAGTCGTCTTTTATAACTCTAGACCGTCGGATCATATGTAATTAAAATTATGGTCTAATTTATCTTCTATGTGGTTTAAGATTTGGATCCGAGGAAACAATGCGTAAAGGTGTGGGAATTCAGAGGTTTTCAAACCTCTTAATCAGTACATTATATTGCGTTTAATATCGACCCATCGCTCAATCTGTTAATAAAAATTCTTAAAAAATATGCCTTTTTATAGGCAGGAGGTGCAACAAATATATGTATGTATAACTTTGAGAGCGACTACTATGCGTCGAAGGCTAAAACCATATTTTCATTCCTAAAAATGGTCTGATGGTTACACCAAACACTAAAAAAAGAAGTTGTTACTTTTCAATCTAGATTTTTTTAAATTTTGGTACTTATTATATCGATCAAGGTTTTTAAGATTTCTTGTAAATCGACCCAACAGATGACGGTTGGCTTTTGTCGTTTTACATATTCTAGGGTTGCGTAAAAGAGATAAAAAATTTTCCCTTTACAGAACGAAATTTACTATAGGAACTTAGTTTGATCATTAGTCTCCAATCAATGTAGGAAAAATGAGTTAATCCTTGGAAGTCTAGTGTTAATATTTAAAACAGCTCCTCTGCGTGCATTTACTAATTCAGTGTTCTAACTAATTTCAATTAAACATAGCTATCTCTGAAATAAAAATAAAGAAAATTAGCAAAAGTGAGCTAACAGTTGCAACTGTAAATAAGTGTATTATCCTAATAAACACTTACACTTTGATCGTTTTTATTAAGAATATATGTATGAAGGTATGCTCACAATGGTCTCTCCTTTTTATATGGATATGTGTGTTACCACTTCATTGACATTTGTGCAAATCAAGTTCGCAAACACTAGACTTGTGGCTTCACGAAAATTAAGTCTCGACATTTGAATGTTCAATTTGCTGAATGGCAAACTGTCGATTTCCCCGGCTACTAGATACACTTCGAATTTTTACGTTCGCGTTGAAACGTTGAGGTCGAACGTACCCTACTGGAATTAAAACAGACACAGGGTTCCATGTAAAATAGTTCCAAAGTTCTAAAAACAACTTTATACAATTTTCTTTTCTCGTTATTATGATTATTACACTCTTTGAATTGCTCTTCGATCAGCTTTTTAAACTACGAGTATTTAACCTCTTTGCGTTGTTGCCCTTCACTTCATTTTATTGGGGAATACTTTCCACAGGGTCATCAGACATTCGTGTGCTCGTACAATACAATTGCTAAACCGCGTGACACCTGCCACTTGGTGATGGCATTGTGATTTTGAACCATGCACTTGCACTACAGCAGAGCCAGTATTCGCTGATGATTTTGCTTTCCACTGCATTGTTGGGGAGTACTTCTGTTAAACAAGCGTAACGCTTAGAGAGTCCTTTGGTTAACGTGTGGGAACGTATGCACAATTAACTTAACAACTCACCTAAGTATTACGAGTAGTAAGTATCCTTTATCACTGCGAACGGAATCAGCCCTTTTTCATTTTATTTATTGTAAACCTCGTATCCATACCCATACAAAGGATATAGCTTTTAACAATTTTAGTTTGCAACCGATGTATAAAGTATATAATTCAGAAGAACCAGAAAGATTTGGTGTGGTGTCAAGGGATACAAGAGATATCACTCACATCGTGTACATTACAAAGTCAACCAAAAGTAGAAAGTCAAAAATTCTCATAATATATCCTATCAATTTTGGTTGCATTTTTATGATGAAATATTAGAAATATAAACCAACAAGTAAGGAAGGGCTAAGTTCGGGTGCAACCGATCAGTTTATACTCTTGCAACTCTCGAGAATCAAAGCAAGGGATATACTTTAAGGTATAAAACCAATCATATAAAGTAAAGTCAGCCGGAATCGAACACGTTATATTAATTGATTCTTGATTAGTGTACTGGAAACTGAACGAATCAACAGTTTTAAATTCAGTTGTGTTATATGGGAAGTAGGCGTGATTGTTATCCGAATTCGCCCATTTTCACAATGTCATATAAGAATGTAAAAGGAATGCCACATACTTATTTTTGTTGAAATCAGGTGGACGGGTCTTGAAATATGGGATTTCACTAAAAAGTGGGCGGTGCCTCGCCCATCGTCCTATTTTCACACTGGATCCCGTAAGGCTCCCTCATATCACCTCTGAGGTAAAATTTAGTGTCTCTGGCGTATTTAGTTATTGATTTATTGCGATTTTAGTAGTTTTTAAGAGTGCCGTTATATGAGGGTTGATTTCGTCCTTTTCACACAGTCGGTAGAAGTTTTTATAATATGTGCGCTTAAAAAGTTTAGTTGTTGTAATTTAAGTGGTTTAGGAGATATGTACGAGGTGTGTTCAAAAAGTATCGCGAATTTTGTGTTTTTTCAATAATTATTTATTTATTCATGAATATCTATTTTGTCCCCTTCAAAGTAATCCCCATGAGATATTATACACTTGTGCCAACGGTTTTTCCAATCTTCGAAGCACTTCAAAAACTCATTTTGTTTTATCTTCTTCAGCTCCTCCTTCGATGCCGTCTTTATCTCGTCAAGAGAAGCGTAACGTCGTCCTTTCATGGGCCTCTTCAGTTTAAGGAACAAGATAAAGTCACAGGGGGCCAGATCTGGGGAATACGGTGGCTGCGGCATCATTAGTGTGTTGTTTTTGGCCAAAAAGTCGCGCACAAGCAACGATGTGTGTGAGCAGGGGCGTTATCGTGGTGCAAAAGCCAATTTTTGTTCTTCCACAAATCCGGGCGTTTCTGGCGGATTGCTTCGCGTAAATTGCGCATAATTTGCAGGTAATATTCCTTATTGACCGTTCTTCCCTGTGGTAAGAAGTCATGATGCACCACGCCCCTGCAACCGAAGAAAACTGTCAGTTACGATTCGCGATACTTTTAGAACACATTGTTACTGAAATGCTCTGTACCAAATTACAGTTTTATGTTTTAATTTAGTGCTTAGTTATGGCAATTTAAGTGTTTTCGGTTGTGGGCGTGGCATTGGTCCGAATACATCATCGAAATCCATCTACAAAATTTTTTTTGTACCAAGGAACCCACATTTTAAGTTTTACCTAGATATCTCAATTTGTGCTCAAGTTACAGCTTTCACGGACGGAAGGACGGACGGACAGACAGGCAGTCAACCGGATTTCGACCCTTCTCGTCATCCTGATCATTTATATACATATATATATATAACTTTGTAGCAACTGGTTACAAGAGTATAAAAACCACGACTTAACTCTGTTCAGAGATTTGTCCGATAAGTGCACAATCACAAAAATAAACGACTATGAAACATGGTGTTTTATTTTTCCGCGTAGTGTGTGACCGTTTTACTCTTTTACAAGTAATTGTTGTAGGTTACACATTGCGAATCCCAGAAAGGTGTAGTCATCAGCTTTCCGGCCGATCAGTGAGGACAATCTTCGCCTTCTCCTGAGCAAATTCGCCCGGTGAAAACCTTTGTTAAGACTATTTTTTAGTGTCTGTAACAGTCACCTGTGGATCCTCGTCTGACACGAAACGACGCTGAAATTCTCAGCTATCTACAGTGAACTTTTGTCCACATATTATTGCTTTCGGGTACGAGGGTGTGATTTTTAAACCAATTTTTGAGCCACCATACATAGCATACAGGTGTTCTTTGATTTCTTCTTCTTATTCTTCTTTATTGGTGTAGATACCCCTTACGCGGTTATAAACAAGTTTGCAACAGCGCGCCAGTAGCTCGAACGACGTGACCTAGCCAGCATAGCCGCTGCCTTTTAATTCGCTGAACTATGTCAATGTCGTCGTATATCTTGTACTGTTCATCGCCCCATCGTCTGCGGCATTTGTCGTTACCAATGCGCAAATACTCGTAACTATAAACCAGAACCTTTCTTTTGAAAACTCGTGACGCCGACTCATTAGATGTTGACTTCGTTTATGCCTCTGCACCATATAGCAGGACTTGTAGAGTTTGGTATTTTTTCGTCGAGAGAGAACTTTACTTCTCAATTGCCTATCAGTTCGAAGTAACACCTGTTGACAAGAGTTATTCTGCGTTGAATTTCGAGGCTGACGTTGTTGTTGCTTCTAATGCTGCTTCCAAGATAGACGAAATTATCTACGACTTCGAAGTTATGACTCTCTACAGTGTCGTGGGAGCCAAGTCACGAGTGCAACGACTGTTTGGTTGATGACGGGAGATATTATATTTCCTTTTGCCGCGTTCGCAACTACACCAATACGCTTCGCTTTCTTATCCAGTTCGGAAAAATTTTACACAGGTCTTTGAGATACTCGTACAATTCTTAAAGCCTTAAATGAAGGATTTTTTTCTATTACAACTATTTGGTGGAAAAAATTTCGCGAAATTTTCACTGAAATTTTTATTTTTATTATTTTTATAATTTTTATTTTTTTGTAAAAATTTCTACCAAAAATCCAATTTTCTGTTATCCAACCAACGCGGGCGCATCTTTTTCCCGAGGGATCACCTGAGATGGCGTGGCAATGGACGAGTTTAAAATATTTTTTCCAAAAATTTCAAAATTTGTTTGTTAACAGTGTATGTTTGCAAAAATAAAAAATTCTAGTAAAATATATCATTATTATATGAGAAAAAAGTTGTTGAAAAAAGGCTGTTTTTTACCCGATGAAACGCCTTAAGGGACCGGACATTTCAAGTGCATGCCCTTAAATCGTAATTCTTAATACGTTTGTAGTGGTCATCGAAAGGGGGTCTCTCATCCGAGGCTGTTATGCTTAAGGAATAATCAAAAAATTTCCAAACCTATTTTATGTCATAATATGTATATTTTGAATAATAATAGCGTGAATAGGAGGTACATAAAATAATCAGCACGACGAGCTGAGTCAATTTAGCCATGTCTGTCTGACTGTATATAAGCGAACTAGCTCTTCAGTTTTTGAGATATCGATCTAAAATGTTCTTATCCCTACAAAAAGCTGCTAATTTGTCCGCACCGCCTATAGCAGACTACTATAGGATATACATGCCATATGAACTGATAGATCAAAATGAAGTCCTTGTATGGATCCAAACCGTGGGCCGGTGACGTTTTCAGATTTATTTTTACATATAATTGCTGTAAAGACAATACAAACAATATATATAAGGGATGCACATATGAAGGGTATAATAGTTAACATTTGTGTACTTATTTTTTGTTAAGAAATTGTAGATAACTGGGATTGTCAAGCAAATATTCCACTAATAAATATAGATGTAACTGAACCAGCAAAAAGGGGTCTCTCATCCGAGGCTGTCGATTAGTTTTTATTGGTAGTGTTTTTTAGGTGGCGGGTCCCAATCCCAGGGCACAACCCTGTGGAAGGGATTTTTCGTCTTCTCACTTCAGTTCGCCTTCAATGGATGTTCTTTGGCTACCCAGAGGATACATGCTCTAGGACCGGAAATCATGAGGTGCTTGAGCCATATGTAAAAGAATCGTTTCTGGCCACTCCTAAGGAAATGTCACTCAGAGAACTTTTCTCACCTGCGTGAACATGACCTTCGTTTTGTCTGAAATTGGTATCCCCGCAAAGTTAATTTGGCTATGTAAACTGACGCTGAGTAACACGAAAAGCTCCATCAGGATCAGAAAGGACCTCTCCCAGCCGTTCGATACCAAAAGAGGTTTCAGACAAGGCAACTTCCTTTCATGCGAATTCTTCAATCTACTCATGGACAAAATAATTTGAGCTGCAGATCTCAATAAAGAAGGTACATTCTTTTATAACAAAAAGAAATATCTTCTGTCATCAACTAAACAGTCCTCGCATTGCGACTTGGGTCCCATGTTACTGTTTGGAGTCATAACTTCGAAGTCGTAGATAACTTCGTCAACTTTGCACCAGCTTTAACACAACAACAATTTCAGCCTCGAAATTCAACGCAGAATAACTCTTGCCTAGAGGTACTACTTTGGACTGAGTAGGCAATTAAAAAAAACTCTGAATTGTTTAAAGCACCAAAAAGTGTTTACTGAGTTTCAATATTATCTCATTGCTTCGAAATGCACTAGTAAGCATACATATAGACGCATAAATTTTAAAACTTATACAATATACAAACGAACAGGCTGCCAGCTAGTCGACTTGAAACCAATTGCTTACTCGCTTACATATTATACTTGTATACGATGATATTTTTATACTTTTATATTTTTTTCTCAATGCGTTGAAATGAAAGCGCATCTGCATGCAACCATAAATAACAATTTGCAACAAATTTTCGCGCCACTTAATGCAAAGAAAAAAACGCCTCGTGAAAACATATGTACATAAACACAAACATATCTGTACAGTATTATGTTTGTGTGTGCACCCAGACGATATATTTGATGAAACTTTTCTGGCATAACGGTATTTATTTTCGCGGTAAGGCAAAGTGAAAGTTTAACAATAATACTTCAAAATTTAAAATATCTCCCAAAAATGGTGTTGGAGAAAAATGTCAAAAATTCGGCTAATGGAACAAGAATTTTCAGCCAACTAATAACCGATGTTTTATATGTTCATAAGATTCACTGAATTCAGAATGCAGAGTTCTATAATAATTGTCCCATTGTACTGTTGTATACAAATTTTTTTTACATTTTTGTTTGAATCTTTATCACGTAATAAATATATATATGGATGCATACGTATAAATACTTTATGTGGCATTGATTAAATTAACGTGCAATCCTTTTCAACTATTGTGCAAAAAATCGCACTGGGTGTAAAGAAGCGTCGGCGGTTTTCACATGATCGAAAAAACACAAACGAATAAGGGCAACAAAAAGTATTTTTATTAATGTGACGAAAAATATGTTTTTCACACACGCTTATAAATTAAATTGCATTTATGTGGTCAGCAAAATATATAACATACAAACAACTAAATTGAAGTAAATTCCTTTTTGTGAACAAAATTCAACGGCTTGCAATTTGCTGTTTCATGCACTTTAAAAGTTGTTTCTGCACAGCCAGTAACTGTTAGGGCTATCTAGAAGAAGAAGAATGAAAATAATAAAGTAAAGAAACGAAAAATCAGCAGGACTTAGCTGCAAAAATTCTGAGCCAGGTGAAAGACAGCATTCACTAAACGGGGTTTATTGGGGTTTGAGAAACATCTGGACTGATTGGATTATATTTTGGCATTACTCAATTAAACACGTGGTATTTGTACACTGTTTTTAAAAGGAAATTTTTTCTGAATGTCATTAAAACTAACTTATTGACCGATAATGACCTGAAGTTCGAAGATAATTATATGATGTATACGTTGGCGTTTTCGTTGTCAAACTTTCGGAGCACTTCGAATAACTCAGGTATAGGCAGGGCTGTAAAGGAGACCGGGCCCGGTGAGGATATAGGATGCGGTTCGCTGATGTTATAAGTGCTTTAGTACGTATGCAATGATAATTTGATAATGATTGGGCAAACCATATAGAAGGAACACAGATGCTGAAGAAGTTTGCAGGAAAAATTTTTAAATTATAACAATAACAACAGATGTATCGATTGATTGGAGAAAAAATCTGCAAAAAACTGTTGCACAGCACTGGGGTTCCATTGTGTGAGTCATATTTTCCGTAAAAGTACTGCTACTTCTTAAAATATTTGTTTGCAATCGAACCGGCTTCTTGGCAATATTCAATACTTAATACTTACTTTCTTTTACTTTAGTTGTATTTAATATCTTAACCCCTCCAAAGGCTTCCATAAGTGACATTTTAAGCACTGTAAGTGGTAAAAGTGCTCTTAAACATTCCTCATAATACACTTCTGTAGTAACACACTCGTACTCGTACAAATAATATATGCCTGTGTACATAAACTTATGTATATATGTTAAATATTTTCCACCGATAATTTAGTGCTTGAATCGTTAAAAATTGTCATTTTTATAGCTTGCGTTATTACTCAGTTAATGTAAGAAAAACGAAATGGCTTGAAACCAATAAAAAACTTAACGGAATTTTTCTTTTAATGTCACTTTAATAAAATAAAACGGGAGCAGAAGGTCCATAAAAATGCCAGATAATTCGAATGAATTCACCAATACTTGTAGTGATGCCAGAAATTAATGGCGGCATCGGAAAAAGTGGCAAAAAGACCATAATGGATTTTACAAAAATTCATCAGCTCCTTGGAAAGTGATTTGGGTTGAGCATATTTTAATATTTCCGAATTGGTCTCTGTATATCAGAATATGCTTCGAGATCATAAAGCTTTTTGGAGTGAGCAGAGCTTCTAAATATATATTTATTTTGGGATAACAGGCCGCACCTCTAGACACTTTCACGCGCGATTGATACATTTTCACGACTGTCGTCACCGTAATAAGAAATATAAGTAATAAGGGTTTTAATAAACCCTGTTTCTAAGTATAATACTATTGGATTTTGTAAATGTGACAATGCTTTAGTCCCTAACTTTTAGTATATCCTATATTTTATCTTGAGCCCAAATTTATGTCAACAATGCGCATCCGAAACGTATTTTTTTGTAAGAAAATAATTGTCAGTCGTCTCTTTGCCTTCGCCTTTGCTGATGTTGAAGTGCTGAGTTCAAACATGGAAAGAGACTTTCACAAAGCACACCTTTTATTTTAAACCTTATTTCCAGAAGTGGGCTTACACAATATTTTAGGTTTAAAACATATTCAGATTGTAATTACATTTTTTCAACCGAAAGTGTTACGATTATGAAAGTTCTTGTTAGGTCTTGAAAAATTTCACATGACCTCAAAATTTAGGCGTCTTCGGCTTGACTGATAGTTAAAAATACTGACAGTAGTGCACGGTAGCGGGACCTAATGAGGGTTGCTTACAATTGACTACCTTCCTGAAATTATAAATGTGTGTGTATGTACTCAATCTGCAATAAACTTCAGAAAGTTAATAATTTCAATATGATACTCGATAATGATAAGAATATAATGAGAACTATCAGAGTAAGCGTACTCTTTTTCTAGTCATTATTTGTCCACTTGTCATATTACAGTAATCGATATCTGTAAAAGAACAATTTGATTTATTAAATTTGTGTATAAGATGGTGTTTTGATACATATGTATGCTTTTGATTACATAATTCACATATTGATCACAGGGTGTTTGTTTTCATTCTTTAGTAAGTATAAATGTGAAAATATATAGTTATTTCTCCCCGTATCACATTAGTAGCTGTTTCTTCGCAGGGGCGCTGAAGGTGGCAGGAGTAAGTGTGTGACGCTTGAACAACACGTAGGTCAGCAGGTACCCAAGTGTGGGTAGCCATAAATTCAATTTCGCGTTTTGTTTTTATCATTTTTTGCAATTCACTCATGTTTTATGACTTTTATTCCATTTTTTATTCATTTACTATGCACATTGAAACGAACGTCATGGCGGTTACTTTTAATATCCGGGGTATGGGTGTGGCGCACTATTTAAAAGCCACAACTTGGATAGGCGACATAACAGCCAAGCGGAAAACACGCTCCATTCGCATAATAAGCGCATATATGCTACCATAACGGTATGTATGAATGCGTGTTCGATTACTGGATTGTTAATGCGGTGCAAAAACATGCATGCAGAAAAAATGTGTTTAAAGTAGTAAAACTTACATTATGAAATTAATAATGGTGTTGCACAAGGCATAAACATCATGGTGCAAGTCATACAGAGTGCATAGGAGGCGTGGCGTGTAACAAGTTAGCATGGGAGTGCCACAAGACGACAGCGAACAAAACGCTCGCGGCCAAGAAAAAAGTTACAACGCTTACTACAACAAAACTGAGAAAAACAGAACCAACAAAAGCGCCAACTTGGGGGAGGAGCGGAGCATAGCACTTAGTTGTTGGAAAAAATATTTCAGAGGAGTTAACTTGCTTATAGAATCTGCCATAACTATGCAAAAAAAAAGAAAAAAACACAAAAGAAAAAAAGAAAAAAGAAAGTAAGAAAGGCCCCAGCAATTCCCTCTAATATTCTAAATGAATCGTACGCCATTGTTGGCGCATAGGAGGTGGCATGTGGCAAGTTTGCATGTGCATGCACGTTGCATGCACATAAGTTAATGTTGCTCATAAAAGTCAACTTTGTTGCACAATTGCTACATTTTCACATTTTTGTGCAGGAGTACAAATCTGCAACAGCAACAATCATACAAAAGTGTTGCATACGCACAAGTGTTCTCAAATAAAATGTCGCATAAATGTGAGTGCCACATCAAAAGGAAAATTGTGATGCTCTGGCAAATTAACATTGAATTAAATAACTTTGTCAACATTTGAGTTCACTTGATATGCCTCTACTCTTGAAAAATGATGACAGGATTAACAAAGAGCAGATTTTTATCTTTATCGCATTTTGCGGAGAATACTTGCCATTTTTTGAGACGGTGTTAAAAAAGCTTTATTTGAATGCATTTACATATATTTTGTAACATAGAGGCAATTACTCTTAAGGCACTCAGATATTTTACTAAAAGTTGTTTAGTCAAGGAGAAGATATAATAATGTTTCAACCTTCATTACTCAAGACAGCTTTGGAAATTTGGTCTATGACAACTTTTAGCTTCACCACAAATATTATTGTTATGATCGATTGATATGCATTTATAAGCTAGATACTATTGTGGCAGAAAAAGTAAATCTTTTTAATTCAAATTTCGCTCAAAAATCCATTCGTCGAAATATTTTTCTTCTGTGCCAAATGTCGCATCAAAATAATTCTTAGTGATCTTTCTGAAGTATGTACATACAGTGTATTCGGCGTTTTCTATGATTACGATGAGTGAAATTATTCAACGAAGTAGTTCTATTAAATTTTGGGCACGGAATCAAATTTATAGTGTTGAAACATTCAGAAAGTTTGAAAAGGCCTTCGGTGATAATTGTTTGTCGCAAGCAAGTCTTTTGATTGGTAAAAAATATTCAAAGACGAATCACGTCCAGGAATGCCATCAACATAAACTGATAGTCAACCCATCAATAAAAAAAGGAGTTGGTATTGGTAATCGTTGGAATGTCAGAAAGATCAGTGAAAATTAATTGGATAAAATGAAAGTACGACTGGTTCCAAAATCACTTTATTTTATTTTTTTTGGAAAACAGCGTCGCGTTACCGTCTGTGAAGCAATATTTTTCGACTACCAGGATGTTACTATTAATGACTATGAGTCTTGGATCTATGCATACGACCCGGAAACAGACGATCAATCGGCCGAATTTCGTGGCAAAGGTGAGCCGAGCCGAAAAAACTGCGTCAAATCAAGTCAAAAATTAAGTTATGTTGACAGTTTTCTTCGATTATCGCATTGCCCCGCCCTCCGATTTCCTCCCAACCGACCAAACTGTCAACAGGGAATAATATTTAAGTGTTATGCGTTATTTGCGCGTAGCTAATCATAAGGAGACCGGAATTATTGGCTGATAACTGTTGGTTTTTACACCATGATAATGCATAGATTATTCAACCAATACCGTGCTGCGATCTTCGTATTCGCCTAATTTAGCTCCGCGTGACTTCTGGCTTTTCAGCAAACTCAAATTACCGCTCCGGGGAAACCGTTTTAAGTCAATTGATTACATTAAACATGAATCGCATTGAAGACTATTCCGGAAATTGACTCAAACAACTGTTTCCAGGATTGGAAAAATCATTTGCACAAGTGTATTGGGGCCAAGGAGGATTATTTTGTAGGGGACCACAAAGTTCTTGAAGCATAAATTAAGAACTTTAAAATAATGAACAATAATTATTGATTCAAAATTAGGGTTTCTTTCCGATGATGCCAATATCAGCAGAAAAACTAAATATTTTAAATATAAATTGGAGTTTTTGGGATATAAAGCTAATTTCATAAAAAATTTCGCGAAAGAAAAAAATTTTACGAGATATAAATAACAGACTTAGAAACTGGATTATGTGTATTTTTCACATAATCTGTGTTATGTGAAAAAAGTCTGTAGACAAAAGTTATAGATCTTTACATTACCTGCAACATTACCATATAACTTTTTTCGGACGCGTAGTCGGAAATCAAGATAAACCTTTTTTTTATCCTTTTCCCGACCTCAGATCGACCGTAAACTATTTTTATACTCTTGCAAGATATTGATATAGAGTATAATACTTTTGTTCACCTACTGGTTATTTTTATCACCTAAAACTTATCGAGATGGAGATAGTGTTGAACATATAAAAATAATAAGGGTGAGAAGACACGATATAATTCGTATGTCTCTCTATTCTGGTTACAGCTTGATAATTTCATTAAAAATTAGAATAAAAAAACGGACTTCGCAGATGTGTGTCATCAGACTATGCCCACAAAACGCCATTAACCAAAACCCTATAAAGTGGCATAACTAAGCACTAAATTAAGATATAAAACTGAAATTTGGCACAGGGGATAGCAGTGGCAAGTGGCATCTGTGATTACAAATTTTGAAAAAGTGAGCATGGCCCCGCCCTCTAATCAATTTAACGTACATATCTCCTAATCTGCTAAATCCAAATTCGCTTCTACCGACACTGTGAAAATGGATGAAATTGGAAAATTACTCCACTCACTCCCCATAAAACATTCTGTTAAAAACTACTAAAAGCGCAATAAATCAATAACTAATAACGCCAGGCACATTAAATTTTATCACCAAGATGGTGTGAGAAGGCTTTATGGGAGTTGGTGAGAAAATTGCTTTTTGGTGAAGCCACATATCTCGGGGCCGGACCTATCGATTTCGACTAAACTTAGTACGTGGCATGTTTCTCATATTTCTATATCACTACAACCACGCCTACTTCCCAATATAATGTAACAGGATCAAATTTTGCAGTAATAACTCCTTTAAAGTATGCCTTCTTATCACCAAAAATTGTCAAATATCTATAGTTACTTTTGACAAAAAATTTCGTGCAATGTGCGAGATACATACGAGGGCTGCTATATATATTTCTGGCCTAATAATGAAAATAGGCATATTTATCAACGAAAATGTTGTTTCGGGCTCATACGCATAGATCCATGATTCGTCACCTGTCACGATCTTATAAACGTCTTTTGAAGCACCGCGATCGTATTTTTTCAGGATTTCTTTACACCAATCCACACGAGCCTTTTTTTGAGCGATTGTCAAATTGTGCGGGATCCAACGAGAACAAACCTTTTTTACGGCCAGGTGTTCATGCAATATCGAATGTATGCTGGTGGGAGAAATGCATAGGCATGCCGGGCTTGCATTATCAGTTCAGGTACGGCCTCGATGTTTTCTTGCACAACGGCTGTTTTTGGACGACCTTCACGGAATTCGTCTTTGAGCGAGCGTCGGACACGATTGAATTCGTTGTAAGAGATTTTCACAGTGCTATAGGATGGTGCTTCATAGCCATACAAAGATTTTAGTTGATCGATGCACTCTTGTCGTGATAATCCACCTCGAAAGTTGTGAAAAATGATCGCACGAAAATGTTCACGAGTTAATTCCATTTTTTGGCCGAGATAAATGTTTTAATTCCCTGTAAATAAAACAATTCACGATTAAATGACAAAACGTTCTGAGTGATGTTATGCTAAAAAATGTCAAACTTTCCAATGGAAATGTCAGATTGCACCTGGCAACACTTAGTGTTGCCTAGTCCAGAAATATATATAGCAACCTACGTATATAGGGTGGGTCATCTAACGTTTTAGAATGTTGAACCCGATCTTAGCCCTTCTTTACTTTTTTAATATAATTTTAGCTGACGTGAACTAAAATATAGGAATAAAACTTAGTCAAGTTAATGGCATTTATATTCCAGTTATGAAGGAATAAACTCTTTTGCAATATTCTTCGCAAGTCCCTGAATAAGATATAGTGAAATGAATGAAGAAGGCGATGAATCCGAATCCCCAATCTGGAACTATGCATTTAACATATGCAGTTCTGTTAGAATTGAACGGTTAATGAATACTGCAGTACATTCTCATTGGGTGCAGTTAATATCTTTAAATAGAATTCTTCGATAAGTTTTGTTATTCCCTGAACGGGGGATTAAGTTTGTCACGAAGTTTGTAAAACCCAGAAGGAAGCGTCGGAGACCTTATAAAGTACTCGTATATATAAAAATGATCGGTGTGTTGAGCTGAGTCGATTTAACTATGTCCGTCTGTCTGTCTGCATACATTCTGTCAAGAAAGTATCCGGAATTTATAAATAAAACGAAAATTTTTCAATCATCATCCAAATTTATTTTATCGCCTTCAAAGTCACATCAATTTGAAGCGATGCACATCGGCCAACGCTTCTCCCATTCGTCAAAATAATTTGTTATGGTCACTTTCAGGAATGGCCTTCAACTCTCGCGTCGAATTTGTTTTGATGTATTCAATTGAGTCGAAGCGTGTTCCACGAAGTGGATATTTCAGTGTGAAGAAAGGTAAAAGTCACATGATATTTGTTGAGTGTTTGGCCAAAATTTAACACAAATACGTTAAAAAAATTTGTAAAATTTGACAAACACTACTGAGGTCGACTAACATAAACAGCTGCTGCAAACACACTGGTTGACAGATGGCGCTAATTTTTGGCATCATAATTGAGGACAGTTATACCAACCTACAAAAAAATTTACCTAAGTATCTTCCATATAAGCGGGAGATGAGAGGGTGAAAAGAAGAATTCCCGATGCTTTCTTGACAGAATGTATAAATTACGAATAACCGTCTTGTTTCTTTATTGTTATCACTTTATTAATCAGATCATGCTGTCTGATGAGTTCTCTGTTACAAACTAAAACTTACATTCTAAGGCTAATGTCTTAAATTAGTCCCTGCACCTTTTCTTAGTTGTTGTGTCCCGCAATTCGTTGTTAGCCGACGCTTGCGTTGGCAGTTTGCCGCTACCGCTGTGCCTTACCCGTCAGCGTGGGAATGTGAATTCGCTGACTCAGGCCACGCGCGGACTTTGTTGTTGACAAAGGGCAGCTTATGCTAACTCCTCCCCTTCTAAATGAAGGCCGTCCCCGGACTTCTTAAGATTGTTTATGACGTTCTGAAGATTCTGGGATTTGCGTCTTCTTTTTCGCTCTCGGTATAGTTTAATTAGACCGTAACAGGAAATTAGTATGACAATGCTGGTGAGACCTGATATCGTTGGTCCTATCATAGTCCTCCCTTCGAATTTCCCGATAAAACGCAGGTTTTCCATACTTATCTTGTGAAGGTATGGAAGACTCAAAATCTCTTGATGACTGGTGATATTGAGGAGCGCCGTCGTTGCTGATCCTGGTAATTTTTTAAACATGCCGTTTACGTTTTTGAAGTAGGATTCATTAATTTGAATCTCATTTTCGAAGGAAAGTAAATAAGTTCCCTTTATGGTCTTCTCGGTGTCTGCGGTAGTCTTGACTAAAGCGGTATTATCGTTAATGATAATTATGCCATCATCGACCACCATAATTGGTTCAAGGTGGCTAGGGCGAGTGCTGCAGTGGGCAACATTACCAGAATGAAGCTGCTGCGCGCACGTTGGATGTTGTAATTTTTTGCAAAACGTTGATGTGAGCGTTGCGCTGCAATTTCCAATCGCCAAAATTTGATTATGACAATCGGCAACATTGTTGTCATTCCCAAGGTGTAGGATTGTTCCGTTGTGTTGGACAGGAAAAATAATAATTTTCTTACAGACTAGTACTGGCTTGGGATATTTGATAATAAAATGTAGAAGATTACCGTCTAATAGAACCTTAATATATAATACCTCCATTAAATCAGTGATAGTTGTGTTTGTAGAGTGCATTTCAATAATGTTTTTTATATCATTTGAGTTTAACAACATGGGATTTATTATCCCTATCTTTGCAAGGGTAGTAGTTGAAATTAAAGTTTCAATTTCATTTAAATTGATCCTATTTCTTGCAAGCAATATTTCATACAAGTGACCAGTGTCGATCTGTCCAGCTTTTGAGTTTTTAATGATGTGGTTAACCGTTTCCGTCAGTTCATTTATCTTTTCTTGTATCGTTGTGTCTATTTCTACCTGATGTCGCTCTGAGTCTACAAGTTCCTGTTGTCGGAACTTTAAGGTTTCGAAATCGTCAAAGTCAGGCGTACCTGCGATAACCTTTAGGGCAGTACCCAAAACGTTAATGCTCCTAGCCTGCCTGTGATGGATGTCCAGTGTTGTCAGAAGCACCTTTATATGTGCAATGTCTGTGTCGAGTAACATTCTCATATGGGATAGAGGGAATTGCGTTGTTAAGCCTTTGGTTTCCTCAACAATTCCCTTGTATACTGTAAGATTAGTTGTATGCCTTAGATAGGCAAATTCCTCCCAAATCGTCGCGTCACCATCCTGAATCGGTATGTAGTCGGAAGTCGAATAGTCGGTCAATTTCGCCGTCGTCGTTTGAATAAGGAGTATCGCAATCAGTATCCTGAAAGATAGTGTGAAAGAAGCTTAAATAATTTACCCTATGCTATTTAAAGAATTCTAAAATATGCTAAGAATTTTCCCTTACTTTAGGTTGTCCTTGTGGACCACCCTCCCTTTTATGAGAACCGTGGTTCCCAAGTCTGCTTCAACTTTCTCCTCAACATATAAAGGGGATAATTTATTTCCGAGTCGTCTGTTAGTCTTTACCAATACTCTTTCCCCCACGTCGAATACTCTATTCCGTCTGGAGGGGTTATTCCTATCCATTTGTGCTTGTTGAGCCTTCATTATTTTCATGGTTATCTCATTCCTCAGTTCGGGTGGGTTGGCGTGAAGTATTTCGATTGGTTTCATATTGGTCACCGAGTGAATCGTTCGATTGTATTTAGTTGTTGCCATTAATATGAGGTCTGTCGTCTCGTTAATTTTTCCGTCCAGTTTCAAACATCTGGCTATCTCCAAAAGTGTACTATGGAGGCGTTCAACCTGCCAGTTTGAGGTGCTATGAAGGGGTGGTGCGTTTACGATGTCTACACCAAAACTATTCCCCACCCGGTTTCGGTTTGAAACCGCAATCGTAAGTGGCTGATGGTCTGTAAAAATGTTTAAATTTTTAACGCCATAGAGATAGATTCTAAGCCTTTTTAGGGCCCAGACTATGGCAAGTAACTCGCGTTCGTTAGTTGCGAAGTTTTACTCACGATCTTTCAAAGTCCTTGAAATAAAGGTGATTCGCCTATTGTCTTGTGACAGTACTGCCCCCATACCCAAAGATGAAGCGTCTGTCGTTAGAACAAATGGCTTCCTGAAGTTTGGGTAGAGTAACATAACATCCTCCGATGTAAGGACTTCCGTCAATTTGTTAAAAGCAAGTGATTGTTTTTCGTCTAATTCCACTTTAATCTTTTTCGATTGTGTGGCGCTAACCTTGCTGTTTTCTCCTTTCAAAATATCTGTTAAAGGCCTTGCTATTGCCGCAAAGTCCTTAATAAAGCAACGATAGTAGCTTGCTAAACCTAGAAAGGATCTGACATTGAAAAGAGTGGCGGGTTTCTCGTAGTTATGTATAGCATCTACTTTGCTGCGGCTCGTTTTAATGCCTCCCCTAGACACAACAAAACCTAAGTATTCAACGCTTTCCTTAAAAAATTGTGATTTCTCGCGCGAAATTCTCATATTAGCTTCATGTAACCTCTTTAACACCCACTCGATATGCTCGACATGTTTTTCTTCGGTTTCTGAAAAGATAATAACGTCATCGACGTAAACGTAACAGGACTTTCCTATTTGTTCTCTCAATACGTCGTAGATAGCTCTTTGAAAAATGCTGGACGCATTCTTCAAACCAAAAGCCTGCAGAATTCGTATTTTCCGTTGCCTACCGAGAAAGCGGTCTTTTCCCTATCGGATTCTGCGAGAGTTATTTGGTGGAAGCCCGATTTCAGGTCGAGTGTTGTGAAATACTTGGCCTTTCCTAGATTTGATAGTATTACGGTTACATTGGGGATGGGATATTTGTCATCGATGGTTTTTTCGTTCAATTTTCTGAAGTCCATTACAAGATGTTTCTTCACATTGCCTTGTTCGTCCATTCCTTTTTTATCTACAACCCATATTGGGTTGTTGTATAGTGACCTAGACGTTCGGATAATACCATTTTTTAGTAAATCGCGAATTTCAGTATTCACGAATTCCGCTACAGCCATTGGATAAGGGTATAGCTTAGAATACACCGGGTCGTCACTTTCGGTGCGAATAGTGGCGACAATATTTGTGTTAAATGGTAGGGCCTCATTAGGATCAGAAAAATCGCGTAATACATTTTTCACCATTTTCTGAAATTTGCCCCTTACAACCTCGAGGACTTCTATGTCCTCTACTCGTGTGAAATTCACATTTGCACACTTTTAAAGCTTTATTTCTTCTGAGCCATTATTAGTTATTATTTTTTTTTTGATTTTAGACCTATTGTTGCGTTTGCTTGCGTTAGCAAATTCAGACCTACTATTCCGTCGAACGTTGAAAGAGGCGGGAGCATAAAAAAGGTACTGTTTGGGTCGAAAAGGTTTACCGTGCATTTTTCTTTAATGTGAGTAAAGTCATGGATTGACTTTACCAAGAAAGAATTTTCGATAGGTGCTATGTGCTTAAGCACTTTTAGAGCCTTTATATAGTTCTTTGATGCCCCCGTATCAATCAATAATTTTAGTTTTCTCCCTGCAATTGTTCTTTCAATGAACGGTAGCAAGGAGTCCTGTCTAAAAAATTTAACTGGTTAGGTTCAGTAAGGTCGTCTTCGATTGATGAGGCCTCTGAGTTTGCTACCTCATGATACGTCGTATCTTCTTGATTAGAAGTAGAATTTACGTTTGGCAGGTAATTAACCCGTTGTTGTTTTGGTCCTGTGAATTTTGCAGAACCATTACTTGGTCTCTTCACTATCTGTCCGTATTTTTGATTTGGATTATTAGGATATCGAGATGAGTATCCACCATTTTTTTATTGTGCTGTAGGGTCTCTGAAGCGTTGCGAGGTATCAACGTCCATTGGCTGTACTGGCTCTAGTTTCGGCGGAGTCCTGCTGTTGAAGTCCCGCGTTCTGTTAAAATGGGGATTTTTCGCAAGATACGTGTCATTTGTCTGATATCTACTACTTGTACCTTTTTGCCTAGATTGCTCTATACTTAGCCTTTGGGCTTTGTCTTCCAGGCTCCTGGCATATGTGTTTGCGAACTGGTATCGCTCATGGTTAGATTCCACCTCCTGTGCTAACGCTAAAGCCGAAGGTAGATCTTTAGGCCGGGCTGAGAATAACACATCACTCAGGGGTTTCTTAGTCTCTGAAATAAATACGCGTAATGCATCCATTCTGTATTTTTCGTTTAGTGATGCAGCAATTGATTTTTCGTAAGTCATTATCGTTTTGTTAGTTAAAAGGGTTAACTTTTTCTCTACCTCGTCGTAATATTGTAGTAGTGACAAACTTACTTGGCGGAGAGTTGACATCTCCTGTTCGATCAAGTAAATTGGTCGTTTGTCGGAATAACTAAAATCGAGTCGATTAATTATGGCCTTAAAATTTAGAACGGTATTAAATGAGGCCAGAACCATGTCGGCCGGGCCTTTAACTTTATTCCTAATGATGGCAACAGCCTGATAATGTTTGCTGCTACCCTCATAGCCTTCAAAAACTTTGTAGGCGGTGTGTGCCGCCTGCTGCCACGTCGAAGTCCGGTAAGGACTTTACAATATCGAGTGGCTCCTCACATCTAATCCCGAGTACAATTTCTGTTTCCCTATATGTTTCTATGTTCGGAATCAAGTTCTTGTAAGGAAAACTTTCGCATTTGACGATATATCTTCACGAAATTTGGTATGAGTTATTGTTCATAGATTGTACAAAATCTCCGAAAAAATTGTTCAGATCGAATTACTATAGCACATAGCTTCCATACAAACTGGACACATAGTTACTAAAAGAAATGCACCTATGAAGGGTATATTAGCTTCGGTGCAGCCGAAGTTAACGTTTTTTTGTTGGTTTTTAAGAACATCTTTAAAGGCGAGTTGATATGAACTTTCTCTTTAAAGAAGTTTCCTCGTCTTATCAATTTCCATAATTTTCGGACAGCTTTTGCAAGTCAACTAAATTGTTGATGTATCTGTCACCTAAGGCCTTCTCTGCAGGATATTTTGACACTTTTAATTAAATTACTTGAAAATCATTTGTATATATACATATATTGGTACATATTTCACACTATATATTATGTAAACATTAACATAAATATTTAACAAAAATTAATTTGAAAATCAATACAGTATACCAGTTCTATGTATGTATAAAGAAATCTACATCATAAATCTCAATACCAACAACAAATAGAAGCAGATAAATCTAATTTGCACACATTCAATTATCTAGACGACAAAGTGATTTGACCACAAAATATTTGCATCTCATTTAGTTTAAATAAATTTATCAACATAAACAACATTAATTTGAAATCGGAGATTTAAATGCCACAAGTGATTGTGGTATATATATGTGAGTACAAATCTACACGTGTATGTTCTTGGCTGCAAACCGACTGGCGTAGTTGTGAGCATATTAATTGCTTGCTGGCTTAGTTGCTAAGAAGTGGTTGCCAAAAATCCAAAATATTCAAACATTAACAATTTTGTCTTTATATTTGTTTGTGGCATTTAATCCTCTTGCTTTGTGGGTATTGAAAGTGTCAGCCAAAGGTTAAATGCAATAGACACCTCGACGTCAGTGGTAGTGCAAGGCATTTTAATTTAACTTCATTCTAAGGTCCTTTCAATTAATCAGAAGTTTCTGGTATTTCTTGTATTTAGTATAGCATACACTATTTTGTAATTTTTGTATTATACACTTTGCCCATTTGTTTGGTGGTTTATAATTTCGTTAAAAAAAAACTTTGTATTAAACCAGTAAGGAAGGGGGCGAACATTTTATACTTCCGCTGGCATAAAAAGCCTGCAAAACACTTTTAGGTGTTGACAAAAATTTAAATCAAATAATAAAAGATTTTAACTTCGGCTACACCAAAGCTATAATACCTTCTGCAGGTGCACCTTTATCGCATTCAATGTTATAGGTAGGTAGGCAACATTTTATAAAAAGGTTTTTATTCCGATATTGAGTGGTCAGTTTGGATGGCAGCTATAAGCAACAAGATCTTTGATATTAAAGTCTTTCTTGCGATTGCGAGGGAATTCAGGAGTATGTGCTGTGGTGTCTGTGCTTTTTGATCACAGAAGCGACAAATATCCGTAGAATAGTATTCTAATCTGTGCAGATGACACCGCAGCCTACAGTGATCTGTTTAAAATCCAACAATCTTTCTTAGTGATTAGTGTCTTGAACCGTTTTTTATCGAGACAGCCTCATTAGTCGAACCCCAGGCACTTCTTTCCTATTTTCTACTTATTATCCTGTTCTTTCCATGTTATCATGATAGTAGAGCTAATTTGCTGTCATCTCCACAACGAAAAGTATATGGAGCGGTTGGGTATGTGCCCATATCATCAGTGACAAACACGTGTGCCAGCCTCTGCACTTTCGTCCGCTGTTTCTCAACAGTTGTGAGAAGACTCTTGACGTGCATGACGCCGCTCCATACGTGATCATTGGTCTGACTATCATGGTGTATGTTCAGTGTAGTATGTCTCGTTTACAGCGCTTTCGGCTCCAAGTACCGGCTCTAGATACACTATTTCATTAACCCTGGCCACTTCTACCCCATTAACTGCCAGGATTCTCAAGGATGGAAGAGATCTCCTTCTTGTGAAAGGAATGATGGACGTTTTTGATTTGTTTATGATAAGCTTGGTGCTATATGCTATATTAATCAGATCTAAACAATTCATTGGAAGATTATACTATGCCTTGGATAATAATCTCTGAAAAATTTCATGCATATATTTTGACAAATAAAAAGTTTTTCTTACATGGACTTGCGTGTGATTAGTCAGTTGTATGGTAAACTGGCACCCCACTTGCCTTGGTATCGTTTCTCCATAGCAAAAATGTATGGTGGAACCGTTCCTCATGTTCGTTACTTACGGACCCTAAATTTTCGAGGAAAAAATACAGATGGGAAAGTGAATTTTAAAGGACATGTTGCAATCCATTTTTTTATAGGTAGTTAAGTAGTTCAGTTACAAGATCTTTGCAATTGTCCCTTTTACATTTCCAAGAAAATTTTTAACAACGCTTTTAAAGACACTCCAGGCTCGTATTTCAGTTTCATTGAGCATTTCCTCAAACTTTTTATGTTTCATTAGTTCTCTTAATTGTGGACCCACAAATATGCTCTCTATAATTTTTGCTTCACGGACTCTTGGAAATTTTTGTTTCAGATGCAAAAACCCTCTTCCATTTCTGTCCATTGCCTTAACAAAATTCTTCATTAAGCCCAATTTTATATAGGTGGTATTAATACCTTTTTGGGATCAACTAGAGGTTCATTGGTAACGTTTTTTTTTGTCCCGGAGTGAGTGCCTGACGTACTGGCCACTGCTTCTGTATATAATGATAGTCTCTCGCACAACTGTCCCATTCGCAAAGGAAGCAATAATATTTCGTATATCTCAGTTGCATTCCAAGAAGAATGGCTATTACTTTTAGGTCTCCATATATTGCCCAACCATACTCTTGATAGCGGATGTGCTCTTAAAGAACTCTTATATTCTCATATGATTCTTTCACATGAACTGCATGAGCTAAGGGAACAGATGGATATTTGTTACCGTTATGAACCAATACCGCCTTTAAACTAAGTTTAGAGGAATCAATGAATAGACGCCAATCAAGTGGAGTATATTTCTGTTCCTGTGCATTAAACAAAAGATTAATTTCTGAACAGTACATAAAATCCCCTTCTTGAAGAAAGCAATTTGTGAGGTCTTTCTGCCTTTTTCTGTAAAAAGTAATATTTACATCACTTTGTAGAAGGTTCCAATATTTTAGTCTGTATGCTAAAAGTTCAGATTGCGATTTTGAAAGGCTTAGATCTCGAACTAAGTCATTAAGTTCACCCTGTGAAATTAGATACGGCACTGTTGAACATCCTGGTGAATCAAATAAGGGATCAACATCACTTGAAGAGCTAGTCGATTCTAGTTATTCATCGAGACTCCAAGACTATTGTGCTTTTGGAATAAGAAGTTGTTCACTGTTCTTGACATGTCTTAAAGCTGATGATAAATTTCAGTACTTAACCGTATGTTTAGACTTCGGTTCAATACCTTTAATATTCGTGAGGCAAAAATAGCAGTCTGTAACATGGTCTTAGGTTCTCTCCAAACCAATGGCACTGCACAGGGGCATTTTACGATTTGAACATTTTAACCAAGCTGTTAACAATGTTGCACAAGTTTTACAACAGATATAAGGGGTACATGCTTTGTTTTGATCCCCAACTTTAACACCAAAGTACAGTTCGTAAGCTTTTAGCACAAGCGGACTAAAATTACGTTTTTACGATTTAAAAGTTAGTTCTCCGCACACATAACAAAAACTGTTGGCACTATTTACGCACTGCCTAGGCTTTGTGTCTAAAAATCTTAAACACAGTAATTTCAAAAACGTAACAGAATGTGAACTCAAACACGTTTTGCTGTCCAAGCATAGAACACGTAACCTATTCGGACGCCGTTAGTCTACTGATAAATTTTGTAAAATAAAATGATCGCAAATTACGCATCAACACCAACAACAACGTTAACCTCGAAATCCAACGCAGAATATTTTTTGACAACAGGTGCTACTTCGGACTAAGTAGGCAATTGAGAAGTAAAGTCCTCTCTCGACGAACAAAAACCAAACTCTATAAGTTCCTCATAATTCCCGTCCTGCTATATAGTGCAGAGGCATGGACGATGACAAAATCTGATAAGTCGACGTTGCGAGTTTTCGACTGCGAACGATTTATGGTACCCGCCGAGGCGCACTGTTGTTAACTCGGCTATAACCGCTCTAAGCAGGTAGAACCGGTATAAACCGGATAAATCCGCAATCGTAATATGAGATGATGCAATGTAATGAAATTTTATGTATTGTAAAATCTAAAGCCGCAGATTACGGAATATCTGTGGGTGATAAAAAATTCTGTTTTCAGATTTGACTTCAGGGTATCAAACTGCAAATTATGTGTCTACCAGTATAATTTATATACTTATACACTTTATACTTATCTTCGAAGCTCCTTTTTGGGTGTTACAAACATCGTCGCAAACTTGCTATATCCTGTTCAGGGTATGACGCATGTGGAATAACTCGGCGGAAACATTGAGCAGTTGAAAACTTCGAATTTGACAGGACTGTAAGAAGTAAATCTGGTTGCAGAAAATGAAGAAGTTTAAATTTTACTGAAAAATTTCTTGACGCGCAATGTTTGATGTTTATACAAATGAATTAAAGTATTATGTATTAATAGTTTAGTTGGCAATTGTACTAATTTTGGAATTCAGTGAGAATTTGACATAAAGTTTCCGCCTTTATTTGGGTTGCCAGTTAGTCTCATTACTATATATTTCTTCCTTTCCGAGTTATTGCTATTAAACTTAACCTAATAATGGAAAGACCTCAGCTTGAATTATACTGCAGTGGTCCGGCAACTTATAAGGCTTCCTTATGCCTAAGTCTGGACAGAATATCTCCGCACCAACTCCATACTCAATTTTCGAGCCATCCGCATAAGTGTTAAGAGTGTAGCGCGGAGCCAACATACCATACGCCAACCATCTTATTCTGTCTTTATTTAGATCATTCTTTCCCAGTTGAAGGTCAGAAGGTTCTATATGTAAATTCCCCTGCAGCCAGTAGTCGTCTCACCGATTTTGTTGCGCAGTATTCAGGGAAGAGGTCTGTAGCTAGTACCAGTTCAAGAGCCGCAGTTGCCGTTAAAGTTCTTTAGCAGTTTATCTGTGGGAAGACTGAAGTAATAATGGGTTTTCCACATTGCTTTTCTCCAAAATGCTTTTGTTGGCGTCCGCGATTGTTGAGGCGAAGGAACACGCTGCGAACGCTACACGCCATCTTCCCGAACCTCGCGTATAGAATATCATCTGCCGACTTGTTAGCGTCGGGTCGTTGTTAAATTTCAGGATTTTGACCCTGCCAAGCAACGCTGCTCTATTAAATGACGGCATGGGTGCGCTTTGTTCGACGTCCATCTTCGAGCAAAGGGCTTCCAATAGCTTCGTTTCCACTATTTTTCACCGCTCCCATTGTCCCAGCGGGTTACTGCGGTCTATGAGCACGACGGTTAAATGCCATTTCGCAATCTCAATGGCTGCCTGGGATGTTGTCGGTATGGCGTCCGCGTGCTCGACGTCTAGTTTCTCGGCTACGTCATTGGACTTCCTTCTTTTTCTTTGCGATATGCTCCTCAATGCGATTAGCATACGATGGATCCGAAACATTGCACCAGTTATGAGTAGCGAAGTGTTTCCGTCCGTTCTACATTATCACACCTCTAACCAATTAGCAGTCCGCTGACTCAGTGAAAGTCGGACGACCATTACAAAACACCTACAGACACAACTGTCGGACAACAGCGTCGAGACTGAAATTTTTTTTCAAGACATTACACCTGATCAACTACACTGTGAACTAGTCGCTAACATTTGTTGCAGCGAACCAGTGATTATTTTCTCCTTCGCACAATCAAAAATTTGCTCGCTGGAAAATCGAAAAGATTTCACTGATTTGAAAAAGTCAAGACGAAAACAAACGTCTGTTTTGATTATCTCGAACCTTTACACTATCGAACCAATTTCGAAATGTTGAATGCCCGTTATAACAAATATATTTTGAAT